>JAEQBA010000391.1:249031-534033 GCA_019434445.1 Phalangium opilio
TCAGCGTTTGTGGACGGTCAAAATTGTGCGTATAACCAATTCGTCGTCGTCATCTAGTTACCGGTTTAGAGTTACGATATAAATACTTACAAACAATTTAAACAATGAATTCTTAAATTTTCTTAACAAAAATTAAGTGGGCCCATATTTGTGAGAAACTTTTAGCCTACTCCAAAGAATATCCTGGCGCCGCCACTGTCCAGCTTCTGTCAACCTGCTCAAGGGGCGTTTGTCGGGTTGCTGGTCGATCCCGTGTGCCTTGACGGCGTTTCTGCTGGTTCATTTGGAATATGATGAGCCCCCAGCTAGGTGCTGCGCCTAATCAAGGTCTCTGACATGCAATTATTGTGAAAACAATTCAGGCTGACGAGATGAATTTGAACGAACTGTTAGAGATTTGTCTTAAATCTAATCTTTACAACACGAGAATGTAAAAACCCCCATATTAATTATTACCCTAATACAGCTTGAATAACTTCTTTTTCTTTCTCTCAGAATTTAGACTAATAATTTTTAGGCTAATTTTTAAAGATGGCGTCGATAATATCGACTTGGAGATGGCTATTTTTTGGTGTTTATTACGTTAATGAAAATCATCTCTACTCAATCTAGGAATTTCGAAATGATTTATATGTTTGAAATATATTTAGTAGTTCTAGCAGTCATTTTCCAAGATGGCGCCCAAACTATAAGTAGCACGTCTTCAATATTCAATAATGATGTTTAGACGGTCTTCCACATAATTATTACCAATTTTCATAATTTTTGAAGAATATACTGTACCCAAATGACATTCCCGGCAGCCATTTTCCAACATGGCGGCCAAACTATCTGATGAATGGCCTCAATATTTTACTATGAGGCTTACACAGCTCTGTTTATAATATTTATCAATTTTCATAATTTTCCAACAACATGGCAAAATAGACTGTACCTAGCATTCACGGCGGCCATTTTCCAATATGGCGACTAAACTATCAAACACAGAGCTGTAAAATTTTTCTATGATGCTCATGTGGTCTCAGTCATAATGTGTACCAATTTTCATAATTTTTGAAGAAGAATGTGGAATACATTGTAGCTGGCATTCCCGGCGGCCATTTTCCAAGATGTCGGCGAAAGCTCGCGCTCTACAGCAGGGGACTTTTAGTATATTTGTTGTTGGGTCAAAAATAACACATGTTCCAATTTTCATCTTTATGTTCAAATGTTCTAGGTCAAACCCTAAAAGTACTGGGCTACTATTTGAGTAAGGCGAAGCAACCGGCGTATGCTTCATTTCAAACGCCAATATTAGTCAAATCTCTTAAGATTGTTTAATTATTCTTTTTTTAAAACGGTGTAACGCTCATAAGGCGAACAACTAGCGAAGAAAATATTAAATATTAATTATATTTATTTTAATATTTAAGATAATCTCTTTTCTCAATTCAAAATTAATACGGAAAGAGTTAAAAAGCAGTCTATTTTTTTGTCTGTGTGTGTCTGTCCGTTGTCACACTAGTACGCCGCGTTAGCAGTTCGCTTTGTTTTGATGTGTTAAGAAATCCTACAGAACCTTAATATTCACTTTTTCGATAATATAAAGTGAATATGTGGAAATCTTTTTCGTAATTACGATGCATTTAGTACTTTTGTAGCTTTAAAGCTCTGTTTCATTTTGATATTCCGAGGATGTTTTTTAATATTAGTATTTGAAATGGCTGTTTATATATTACTTAAGCTATACTACATCTGTATATAGAATAATCCTTGGTTTAGTTATTTCAAGAAGAAAGCTAAGGCCTGGATTCTGTCGGCTGAATCAAGTCTGATCCGCAATAGGCTTAGTGAGAGAAAGAGTAAATAATTGAGACCTGAGGTGGAGTAAACTTTGGGTTTTTATTATCGTATCTGTAATGAAGAGACATTAACGGTTCAGAGTGAGCCGAAAGTTAAATACACGTTTAAATAATCAGATTTAGATTTTATAATAGAAAAAAGCATCATGGTAGCAATTAGATCAGTGAAAGGGCTAATCGTTATCGGGTTAGTGGTATGCATCAGAGAATAAAATTCAACATAGAACTTATATATTCTTTGTAAATAATTTTTTGAAACCTAGGATTAGCGGATGATTATATATTTTGACAATGTAGAGAAAACTATTCAATGACTTAAGCCTCGTTAGACAAAACAAAGCGAAAAAATGTTGCTCTAGTATTTCTATATTGAGTCGTATACAAGTCTTTTCCCCGACTCGGAGAGGTAGTATTTTGGTTTTCCCAACTTGTTTGGTGCTAAGATTGCTTAAGAAAAATCGAAACGGTTAGGCATTGGTAAAAAAGAAATTGTGTAAGCTATTTGCAGAGATGATAATTGTTTTACATGTTTTAAAAAAGACTGAAGCTTCCACTATTGTGTTTATGCTCCTTGTTTGTTTGACTGAAAACCTTCTAGGTGTAGATAACAGTCAGAACAAAAATTTCAAAAATATATATTTTAAATCTAATCAGATACGCCCACCTAGATGAAAATAGAACTATTAAATTTGCGGGAGCCATTCTTGAGAATTTTTCTTTGCTTGTGGGTTGTCAATTTATCTACCAGTAAATATTTCTGTTTGGAAGTTGGATATTAAGTCAAATTAAGTGGTTGTAAAGAGCCAGCAAGTTTTTGCCGCTTCTTTTTGTGAGTATTTGATTTTTGTATGTAAAATGGAGGAAGATAATGTTGAGAGTAAGGATGAAATGCGGAAGCGCAAAGCGCGGGAAAGGATGAGGGCAAAAAGGTCGACGTTTTCATTGGATACTTAAGTTTATATAATCATCTCGACACGGAGAGGTAATATTTTGGTTTTCCCAACTTGTTAACTCCTTCCGTATTAATTTTCAGTTGAGAAACAAGATTATCTTAAATATCAAAATAAATATAATTAATATTAAATATTTTCTTCGTTAGTTGTTCGCCCTATTGAGCGTTACATCGTTTTGATAAAGAACAATTAAATATTCTTGAGAGACTTGACTAATTTTGGCGTTTGATGTGAAGCATACGCCGGTTGCTTCGCCTTACTCAAATAGGTAGTATATAAGGGTGTCGAACTACAGTTAACAGCAAGAACAACCGCAATTGCGAAAACCTTTGGTGGACAACCCACCCTAGGAAGGCTAGACGTTTCGTAACCCTAGCCGAGCAGCGCGAATGTCTTAAACCCAACGATGACGATGGAGTTAGAAGCCAATTAGACAGATTGGTGTCTATGTGGAATAGACGGAAGACCAGTAGATGGTGGTGTTTGGAAGCCAGTATGTACAGACAGGTGTCCAAGTGGGATTGACAAAGAACAAAGACCTGTAGATGGTGGTGATTAGAAGCCAGTATGCACAGACTGGTGTCCAAGCGGAATGGACGAAGACCAGAAGATTGTGGTGAATAGAAGCCAGTATGTACCGACTGGTGTCCATGTGGGATGGACGAAGACCAAAAGATAGTGGTGATTAGAAGCCAGTAAGAACAGACTGGTGTCCGTGTGGGATGGACAAAGACCAGAAGATGGTGGTGTGAGAACTCAAGAACACGTTTGCTCCGATTTGGTAACTGATAACGCGGTCACGTGGGTGTAAAAACAGACACACACACAGACAGACAAACAGACACACACGATCGTTACAGAACCTCTCCGTGACATACGTCTCTCGGAGAGTTAAAAATACTTTGTAATATTTAAAAGCCAGAGCAAAGATACCGAAGAAGCTACATAATTAATACGCAAATACGTTTAATGTCACGTTATACTCATATTAAACGGCTCTATGTTTAAACTAAACCCTTCAGTCGATTTTGGTAAAGTAAGAGAGCAGTACGCAGTTGAAGTTCAAACGCTTTTCTATGCCTTAAATTTCAAGTAAAATATATTGTTCAAATAATATTATCAAAGGAGTTATAGTAGTCAAGTAGGCTTAGCCATAGATTTCAGAGCGTAACTCTATGAAGAAAGATGAATTTCTTCATGATTCCTCTAACTTTATGTGCCATAGCTGTACAACTTCCGGAGATCACGGCTGAGAGTCATGAAAGGTTAGTGCTTCAAGTTCAAATGCTTTAATTTCTTATTGATAACTACACCTCATTATTTTTTCACAATTCCGCGTATTTTAAGATATTGCATGGAAATTAACTCATTTAATTCACTATTAAATTCACTCTTATGTAAAAGTTAACCTAGCAATCTTGTCTTGAAGCAATTTTAAAAAATCTGTTCAATGCTTGTTTCACAGCATAATTTCTATGCAAACAATTCGGGTGGAATAGTAGCTGTTCCAGATATGCAAATTTTTAATTTTGACCATTGAATTCAGGGCATAAAGCATTACTTTTTTAGAGGCATAGTACGCCTAAAATTGGAACTACAATACCTGAGCTCTTTCCAGCATTTTAAAATAAGTCAATAGTTTACTTATTCCTGTCTTCACGTTTATGCTTGCATGGTATTGGCAGTTTTTTATTGGTTGGTCGGCTACTTGAATTTGAATGTAAGGATAGTTTTATATGACTCTCAGTTTTATAGAGATTGATTTGAAATAACTTCGACTCTATATTGAACAATGAGGGTTTTACGTAACAAAATTTGTTTGATCTCAAAAAAATCAGTTTTTTTCCTTAATTGATGGAAAAAACATTATCTGAGTAGCGTCGCTAGGGTTTGAAATTTAAGGGGCTAAATCTGAGCAAACTAGTTATTATAAGAACTTAAAAAAATTTGCATAATGGGTTCATTGGAAAATGTGTAGACCTTTAAAAACTATCCGTAAATTTGTGTCAACGTGAAATTATTCGTATTTTAAAGATACACAACCTTTTATTTATAAAGACTACGGAACCGATTATGAAGGATTTTCACTCATCTTAAGTTCATTTTTAGTTTTGGTTAGCTTTTAGTCCACACTATTGGTACTCCCTTCGAAAGAACACCAAATATTCTACTGGTCTCCCTCTGCTCTTTTCTTCAAAATTGCACTGTTTGATATTGAAATTCATCTCTGCAGAGATGAAACTTAACGAATCTATCATTATAATTTTTTATATATTACTACAGAATTATAGGTTTTTAACAGCAATTTTTTGGTAGGGTTTACGGATTTTTTTGGGGAGGGGGGCTATAGCCCCCCCAAAAAGGCCTAGCGACGCCACGAGTAGCGGGGTCAGCTTGGTCCCACCTATACAACGCCTACATTTCCAGCCATACTATCTTCAAAATGTTATATGTATTCCCCTTTACTAGCCGGGTGTATTCATCATTAATTTTTAGGATAAAGGTTAACTAATATCTAATATATGTATTTAAGAGTTAAGGACTAAACAGTATTAGGTTAAATGCCTCTAGAGTTGGAACATCGTCAGTTAAATTCTTTATATGAAAGCTAAAAATCGATCAAATTCTGGCTTATTCCAATTTCTCAAAATTTATTATAATTTTAAAACATTACTATACGGGACTCTGGCCCTTATTGTCTAAAATCCCTTCCAAAAATATAGGGAGAAAAAATGTGTTCTCGCCTAGGTATTAAAATTTACAGTTTGTTTTATGAATTTTTAATCCCCTGTTGCTACTTGCTACCATCCGTTGTCATGGCAAATCGGTTGTCGTGGCAACGTAATCAAAATTTCCCAACAGTTTCGTCTCTCTAGGGTGGATTAAGAGAAAGGCTGGTTTTCACCGACCAAAGTTTTACGGAATCGTAAATACAATTTTGCATCATTGTTCGTTAAAATCCTCGAAAAAAAAATGCGGCAAACAATGGAGCCTGTATCTTACGATACAGGCTCCATGGTTGAGGCATTTTCATTGAAACTTGCAATATGAAAGAGCGCGAGGTCCATAGATAACGTTCATGTTGAAAATGCTCCCAACTATTTTGTTTAATTTTAAAGACGTACAGTTTTATTGTATAAATAACGATTAAGTAAATCTTCAAAAAATTCTTCGGGTCTATACATTTTAACCTCTCCGAGTGACGATGACGTCACGGAGAGGTATTGCACTGGACGTGTGGGTGGGTGTGGGTGTGTCTGTGTGCGTGTCTGTGTGTCTGTCACATCCCACGTGACCGCGTTCGCAGTTTGCGTATCGGAGCAAACGTGTTCCCAATTTCCGGACTGCATTGACAGTTCACGGAAATTTGGAAAATTGTGTTTGTCTCCGCTGGCTATTCTACTTCAGTTCCCACACCACCAGTTTTGGTTTTCGTCCACTCCACATGGACACTAGTCTGTACTTGCTGGTTTCCAAGCACCACCATCTTCTGTTCTTCGTCTTTCGTCTATACCACATAGACACCAATCTGCAACATTGACTAATAACACCACCATCTACTGGTCTTTCGTCTATACCACATAGACACCAATCTGTGACATTGGCTTCTACTCCATCATCGTCGTTAGACTTCAGATGTACGCGGCGAGCGGCTAGGGTTACGAGAATCGTCTAGCCTCCCAATGGCAGGGCTTCCACCATCGGTCAATATTAGCAAAGTTTCGAAAGATAATAGGAACAACTTTATTTTAAACGATTTAACTATTTTTAAAGTTATTTACTGGCGATTAAAATAATTAATATCACTTATATTTAATTAATTATTTAAGATAAACTTATTTCTATGTGAGAGTTAATATAGAACGAGTAATGAAGATTGCATCTGAATCGAAACACTACACGCATATCAAAGTTAATATAAAGCGAGTAGGATGAAAATATCTCTTACAAAACGATAACATTTTCTTTTTGCAGAATATTAAATGGAAATACTTAAATATTTTTCGGCATTACGATTCTTTTAGTAGTTGTGAAGCTATAAAGCTCTGTTTCATCTCAATATTCCAAGAACATCTTTTGATATTAACATTTAAAATTTGGTGTTTACTTTTTAATTCATCTTTACTACATTTATATATAGTGTAAACGTAACTTTTAGCTTCATTCAATAATAAGGATGTTAATACTTCATCTCTCCATACGTGTTGAAATGACTGGGTCTATGAGATAACATAACCTAGATTTTAACCAGAATTGACCTTGTTTCATGTCCTCTTATAGGAAGTCTTAACGGTTCAGAGAGAGCCGAAAGATAAATACACATTTAAGTAATAGATATTAGGTCCTCATTAGAATTATTGAGGATACGCAGGAAATTATTAAACGCTTTAGACTTTACAAATGATCATGGCAATATCTCGCCGATTAGAACTATGTATTTCCGGTTTGTCTCATTGGCTGGCGGATCTGTGTTTGGAAAGTAAATTCGTCTCGGCTCGGAGAGGTTTATTTTGGTTTCCCAACTTGTTTTTTAAATTTCTTTGTGAGCCGTGAAATTAGGCCCCCTTTCCTACAGTTTTATTTTACGGTTACAACACGCTTACCACATTTTAACATATTTGAAGTATGGCAACCGTCACGCCGTTCGAAGTTTACCACTCGAATGGAGAACTCCCTTCAATGGCGCCTAATGCATGGTAGTTTACCTTGTCCTTCGCTTATGTACCATGTCCATGCTGATTACGCCACGCTCTTGTGCCCGTTCTGTCCATGTGTTGGGTCATTAGATCACATGTATCTCACTTGCCCGCTTTATGAGACAGTCTCCTCTCGCGTCCTTTTTTGGGTTCACGACGTCCGACATCACGCTCACGATGATGCTGATATCTGGTTCCTTCCCTTAGGCAAGAAACACGACTTTTGCAACCTAGCCTTTATTTTACTAAAACGCGATTTTTACGAGTTCTACAGCGCCATCCCGCACAATACCCTGAACCCCTTGGACTTTGAAATTTTTGTTGACCGCCTTGTTTCCAAGCATCGTCGCCTTACCATTGATAGAGTTTCTGCTCTACGCTCTGGGAGTGACGATCCTGAATAAACATCCATGGAATTTCACGTGGGATTTTTCGGTTCGCCAGTTCCTTTCCCCTAGTAACTATTTTACCCCTTTTCTATTGCTTATATTTAAAAAAACCAATAAGTCAAAAGATACGAAGGAGCAAGGACTAAAATTATGTATAACAATAAACTCTACGATGGAGAAGTAGTACAGATTTCAGGTTTGCAAACTTTGATTATATTATTAAACTTTGTCATAAATATTACCAGGTTCATTTACTTCTGAAATTACTTGTAATTGAGGATTACGTCTACATTAAAATTGTTTTATATTAGGTTGCTATTAATTAGCAACTACAATACATTAGTCAGCCTATAGGGGCGTACATTAATATGTTTGCTCCCTTTTTCACAGCTTAATAATGTTTTAGGTAATTTCTATAGATAGACCATATCCTATTCTATACCTGTAACAGTACTGAAGGTATTTATTTAATAAATATTACATAGATGATCATGAAGAACTAGTGAAAGAAGAATTGGCTGTTGGAGTGAAAATTTGTGACGAACTGTCAAATGAAAATAAATCTAAGAAACCGAAAGTTGTTGATTTAAGCAACGCAATGCCAGACAAAAGGAAGAAAGAAAAAATGAGACAATAACATCAAAGGCACATGCAGATATAAGGAAATCAATTTTCAGTATGCCCAATATTTTGTTGACTCAAGCGAAATTGGCAGTTCACATGCGAGTCCAATTTCTTTTTTTTTCTGGTTTAAAAAAATTTCCTAATTTTTAAATGAATTGTAGTTATCGGGTTCTGCTATTTCTACTTCTAATGAACCTGAAGCAATTGCTTCAGACATACGATATATGTTCAATTAAGAAATAATTTGTGGAAACCCTAATGAAGTTAATAGCTTTAATCGCGAAATGCCTCTCAGCTAAGTACCAACGGATAGCGCCTGCCGAGATCCAATGAATAACCCCTGCCGAGATCCAATGAATAACCCCTGCCGAGGTCCAATGAATAACCCCTGCCGAGGTCCAATGAATAACCCCTGCCGAGATCCAATGAATAACCCCTGCCGAGATCCAATGAATAACCCCTGCCGAGATCCAATGAATAACCCCTGCCGAGATCCAATGAATAACCTCTTCCGAGATCCAATGAATAACCCCCGCCGAGGTCCAATGAATAACCCCTGCCGAGATCCAATGAATAACCCCTGCCGAGATCCATTGAATAACCCCTGCCGAGGTCCAATGTATAACACCTGACGAGTTCCAATGTTTAACCCCTGCCGAGATCCAATGAATAACCCCTGCCGAGATCCAGTGAATAACCCCTGCCGAGATCCATTGAATAACCCCTGCCGAGATCCAACGAAAAACCCCTGCCGGGATCCAATGAATAACCCCTGCCGGGATCCAATGAATAACCCCTGTCGAGATCCAATGAATAACCCCTGCCGAGATCCAATGAATAACCCCTGCCGAGATCCAATGAATAACCCCTGCCGAGATCCAATGAATAACCCCTGCCGAGATCCAATGAATAACCCCTGCCGAGATCCAATGAATAACCCCTGCCGAGATCCAATGAATAACGCCTGCCGATGTCCAATGTATAACCCCTGACGAGATCCAATGTATAACCCCTGCCGAGATCCAATTTATAACCCCTGCCGAGATCCAATGAATTACCACTGCCGAGATCCATTGAATAACTCCTGCCGAGATCCAACGAATAACCCCTGCCGAGATCCAATGAATAACCCCTGCCCAGATCCAATGAATATACCCTGCCGAGATCCAATGAATAACCCCTGCCCAGATCCAATGAATAACCTCTGCCGAGGTCCAATGAATAACCCCTTCCGAGATCCAATGAATAACCCCTGTCGAGATCCATAGAATAACCCCTGCCGAGGTCCAATGTATAACCCCTGCCGAGATCCAATTTATATCCCCTGCCGAGATCCAATGAATAACCCCTGCCGAGATCCATTGAATAACCCCTGCCGAGATCCAACGAATAACCCCTGCCGAGATCCAACGAATAACCCCTGCCGAGATCCAACAAATAACCTTTGCCGAGATCCAACGAATAACCCCTGCCGAGATCCAATGAATAACCCCTGCCGAGATCCAATGAATAACCCCTTCCGAGATCCAATGAATAACCCCCGCCGAGATCCACTGAATAACCCTCGCCGAGATCCAATTAATAACCCCTGCCTAGATCCAACGAATAACTTCTGCCGAGATCCAATGAATAACCCATGCCCAGATCCAATGAATAAACCCTGCCGAGATCCAATGAACAACCCCTGCCGAGATCCAATGAATAACCCCTTCCGAGATCCAATGAATAACCCCTGCCCAGATCCAATGAATAACCCCTGCCGAGGTCCAATGAATAACCCCTTCCGAGATCCAATGAATAACCCCTGTCGAGATCCATTGAATAACCCCTGCCGAGATCCAACGAATAACCTTTGCCCAGATCCAACGAATAACCCCTGCCGAGATCCAACGAATAACCCCTGCCGAGATCCAATGAATAACCCCCGCCGAGATCCAATGAATAACCCTCGCCGAGATCCAATTAATAACACCTGCCAAGATCCAATTAATAGCACCTGCCAAGATCCAATTAATATATTGAATATATTGCTTCTAAAATATTTAATTGAAGATTTGATAATCAAATCAATCTTTATCACGTGTTCATAACACAAGTAGGCTTTTCACAATGGGTCACGGTGTCTTAAATTAAGAAATACAGCTAACTGTACAATTAAAAATATTCCATGATTGTATATAACAATTTGGGAATTAAGTTAAATTTAGCATTTTTATCATGTGTTCAACATTACAAATAGAATGAGGATAACATTTTTTTCCTCTTTTTGAAATAGTTTTTTATGAATAGTAAAGAATGAAATAATAAGTCGATATCTCTATATCTGTTGGCAGTTATTTGTTTTTGCCAATAGGCGGAGCATATATCTAATGTAGTTATATATTTAGGTTTGTGAAGAGAGTCTAATATTTCATCTATCCTCGGAAGGGGGTAGGCATCCTTGCGAGTGATAGCGTTAATTCTTCGGTAATCTATGCGTAACCTTTGTTTGTTACCTTTCTGGGCAATCAAAAGTACAGGGCTTGCCCATGGGTTTTTACTCGGTTCGACTATCCCTATAGCTATCATGTCAAAGATTAATTCATCTAACGTAGAACGTTTTGCGGGGGAATACCGATAAGGGGGGCAGGAAATAGGTAGGTGGTCTCCTACGTCGATAAAATGCTCTACCCTAGTAGTTAAGCCAGGAATAGTTGAAAATATAGCACTATAATTATGAACTAAGTTTCCTAATTGCTCTCTTTGTTCTGGGTCTAATGTATCCGCACCATCCAAGGCAGTTTTTATACCTTCAAAATCAGTATATTCTCTTAATTGTGCCAAAGAATGACAAAAACCTTTTGTTTCATTTTGAAAATTAACCTTAAATTTAAAGACGGGACCTTCCGCGAGGTCTATTGTTGGATTATTCCAATTAAATTGACTACGGCCATAATCTATTATCATTCCCGTTTTTTTCATGATATCCTTACCTAGGATACAAAGATACATTATATCAGACGAATATATAGCTTCGAATTCTAATTGTTTTCTGGGGAGCCCAAAGGGCACTATAACCGAGCATTGAGTAGCTATTTGGCTACCGTCGGATTGTTGTAACGTAATTAAACTATTATTAGTTGGGAATCCTGCTTTTTCGAGAATAGGTTTTAATTTACTGTTTATAAGGGTATGAGTAGAGCCCGAATCAATTAATGCTTCGCACGGAACTGTACTCAAAAAAATATCAAGAAAATCATGACCGTGATCAATTTTATCAAATATATTGGTAGGAGTTGGACTTATCGGGAATGAGGGTCGGACCGTCCGTGCGGGGCTGTCTGTTTTTATTGAAGCTGTGCGGGCGGTTTCTCGAGCCCTTGCGAGGGGCCCGCTACTTCGTTTCCCGAATTTTTGGGTAGAATGGGTTCAGGGCAAACGTTTTGACTATGCCCAACTCTATTACAATTAAAACTAGTTAGCCTAGAGTAGAATTCGCCACCTCGAGGGGTTCTCTGCGTGGGGGCTGAATCTCTATACCAATTGTTGGAGGGAGAAAGTCCCATTTTACGGCAAATAGAACACTCCATTCTAGGTGGATTATTCGGTCTAATGTTAGGCCTACTCGATACATTACTGGCAGGTTTTGGGGCGCTAGGTTTTGGCGTGGGAATATTACTGGCCCCAAGGGGGTCGCTACTCTCCTGACGTCCTTTAGCCCTTTCTATTCTTTCCGTAGTCTCTGCATGGTCAGTAAAGTCTCTCAAAGAGGTGTAACTATGCCTTTCCTGATGGATTCTAATTTCGGGTCGCAAATTTCGCCTTATTTTCCGTATCTGCTCACTAAGAGAAGGAGGGGTATTAAGTTTCCCAAATAATTTCTGCATAACATCTAGAAATTCACAAACGGTCTCCCGTGGTTTTTGAAGACGTTCCGCAATTTTGTCCTGAATATAATCGTCGTTTGACGGTCGGTCAAACGCGGCACTTATTTTCGCTTCGAAACTATTCCAATCTAAAAATCGTTGTTCTAAATAGAACCAGACTTGGGCTGGGCCCAAGAGCATGGATGAGATCCAACTATGTTAAAATTCTACCTCAGTCATATTATTGGTCGTTAATATCTGTTTAGCACGACTTAAGAATTGTTTTGGGCCAGCGTGAGATGGCTTTCCACTATAGGTAGGGGTTTGTAGGGGTGTTTGCCATAAAACGAGGGGCGGTTCACGCTCATTTGCGGGGTTATGGTACTAGGGACACCGAGGGACGGTACTGGACTTGGCGCTCCTACATTATGCGTTGGGAATAACACAGCCTGGGGTGGATATGGGAGAGGCGCGTTATTGTTAACCGTGCAAGCAGGTGGATATGGGAGAGGCGGAATGGTGTCAACCGTGCTGGCAGGTGGATATGGTAGAGGGGCGTTATTAGTACCCGTATTTTGCGCGGGGTAGGGTGCGCTTGCATGTGGACTTGGAAAAGAGGTAGGGCAGCTTGAATTTAGCGCTTGAGCTGGCCAGCTGGCCTGGGTACTCGGTAGAGAGGCATTATTTACGCTCGTTTGTGGCGCTTGGGGGACTTGTGTCGAATTTTGGTTTGCTAGTAAGGATTGAATTATCAATTGTTGATTTTGTTGAATGGTCACCATATCGTCCATTCTTTTCATTAATGCTGTTAGAAAATCAGCTGGTATTTGGGTCATTGAACTACTCGTCCCTATATTGGTAGACGGGGCATTTATGCTTGAGTTTGGATTAGTTTGGCCTCCCATTGCGGCACTGGGGCTTGGGTTGGCTAAGGGAGGATTTACTATGGCGTTTACATTACTTTGCATCATCCCACCTAAATGAACAGATGGGTTCCCTTGAGAAGCTGGAGGGGGAGGGGGATTACTATTAGCACCCGAACCTCCTACGTTTCTATTTGGGGATGTAGAGCGAGAATTTGGGTTGCTATGAGTGAGTACCATATTGCTAGGATGAATGAAACATTCGGAAGACTGGGGTGGTTCTTGTTTTTGTTGGGATCGGTGCAATAACCGGTCACTACGTAATTGTTTTTGAACGGCTGCTAATTGCGAATCAAATCGTCTATAGGGGTTCATGGGGCTAAATACTTTATGACTTTCTTATGAATTCCTTTGTAGACTATAAGGCTTGGAACTCTATTATTATTTAGTTTACGGTACTATTGACTATAAGGCATTTGAACTCAGTAAACGAATTTCCTAACTTTGCTTAAGCCCCTAATTGTCCCTAAGTGGTTAATCAACATTTTAGACAGCCTGTATTTATTTTTAACGCACGTTCAACTATGGACGTACTAATTTCATCTACACCCTTCCTACTAATTTAATTCTGGTAACTAATTGCTCATACTATCATATCTACGTAACTTACACATAAGAATCCCGGACGGACCCCCATTATGTAGCGATTCTTTCTACGTTTCTATTCTTAATTATTGGGTTTTAATTTCAACTCTCAATGACTTACCTTGAGTCTCCTGGCACTACAAAAATCACCATTGACCCGGGAATACTCGCGTACCTGTGGAAAGAGTTGGGGTAGCGAGACGCATCTATTTGTCTAGGGGATTTGTATTAATATTACGGTCAGTTTATTGTCTAGGGGATTTGTAATAATTCAAAGGGTGTTAGGGTTTCCCAAATCTTAATAGTTTTATTAATTTAACACTAACGTAATGGATGCATCCTAACAGATTAATTAGTATAATTATACAACATATTCTGTCATTAACTGAAGGTTAATGACCCACAATAGTAATATTTCTTATGTTAAAAAGGTCTCTAAGAGTCTAGGTTTCTTGAGAAATATTCTACTATAAATTAGTTGCCACCTTTTCCAAAACATTCTCCTACTTATTAGCTGCAACCTTTTCCAAAATATTCTCCTAATAGTTAGCTGCTACCTTTTCCTAAACATTCTCCTACTAATTAGCTGCTACCTTTTCCAAAATATTCTCCTAATAGTTAGCTGCCACCTTTTCCAAAACAATGGTACCAATAATTCGTTGCCACCTTTTCCAAAATAATCTTCTATTAATTAGTTGCCACCTTTTCCTAAATATTCTCCTATTAATTAGCTGCAACCTTTTCCATAATATTCTCTTAATAGTTTGCTGCCACCTATTCTAAACATTCTCCTACCAATTAGCTGCCACCTTTTCCAAAATATTCTCCTAATAGTTAGCTGCCACCTTTTCCATAACAATGGTACCAATAATTCGTTGCCACCTTTTCCAAAATAATCTTCTATTAATTAGTTGCCACCTTTTCCTAAATATTCTCCTATTAATTAGCTGCAACCTTTTCCATAATATTATCTTAATAGTTAGCTGCCACCTATTCTAAACATTCTCCTACTAATTAGCTGCTACCTTTTCCAAAATATTCTCCTAATAGTTAGCTGCCACCTTTTCCATAACAATGGTTCCAATAATTCGTTGGCACCTTTTCCAAAATATTCTCCTATTAATTAGTTGCCACCTTTTCCTAAATATTCTCTTATTAATAGCTGCCATCTTTTTCAAAATATTCTCCTAATAGTTAGCTGAAACCTTTTCTAAACATTCTCCTACTAATTAGCTGCCTCTTTTCCAAAATATTCTCCTAATAGTTAGCTACCACCTTTTCCTAAACATTCTCCTACTAATAAGCTGCTACCTTTTCCAAAATATTCTCCTAATAGTTAGCTGCCACCTTTTCCAAAACAATGGTTCCAATAATTCGTTGCCACCTTTTCCAAAACAATGGTTCCAATAATTCGTTGCCACCTTTTCCAAAATATTCTGCTTTTAATTCGTTGCCACATTTTCCAAAATATTCTGCTATTAATTAGTTGCCACCTTTTCCAAAATATTCTCCTATTAATTAGCTGCCACCTTTTAGTAAACATTCTCCTTATAGTTAGCTGCCACCTTTTCCAAAACAATGCAATTCTCGCCATTATCTATCACTCTTAAAATTAAATTTTGCATTTCAAACATTAATATATATATACAACGAAAACTGTAGGGTAAAAAAATTCCTTAAAAAAAGTGAAAACGTTTGCTTTTTAAATTTTGATATATTTTCCCAAAACCGCACATTTGGGCTGTTTTCGGTTGAATGGGAAACGCGTGCGGTCGAATGGGACACAAGGGTTTTTAACATGGGGCTCGAGTAAAGCTGAGAGACCTTCTACCGCCCAAAGGTATTCCAAGTTCTCATTATTTTTGTACCCTTTCTATTGTTTTGCTCATCTTGTTAATAACAAATAAGTTTTAGTTCTCTTTTACTATCATAAAGAAGTGCAGTTGTTTGCACCGATGATGTTACGGTTAAGCCCTTTGTTTGAGAGCCATCTAGTTACGTCTAATTATTAGCAAAGAAATTTTTAATCGTTGCTTCACTGAAAACAATTTTTCAGATTTGGACAGGGTTGCTTTGCGTCATGGGAGTGTTGACGATGGTTGACCTCATTCACAAGCGAGTGAAGAGAAATCCAGGATCAATGATGTCCTTCGCTGCTGAAAAACTCTTTCTTTATTTTGGAGCCATTTTGGGAAAAGGTAGAGTCATGAATTTATTCATTTAACATGAATATATATCTGCATTGACTAGTTAAACTACATATTCAGGGATGGGAGGGGCTTAGTTTGAGTGACGTCAGAGAATTTCCGGCGGTTTGTTTTTATTTAAACCTAAAGCTCTTGTCATGCGATAGGCTAATTATGCTTGTAAATTGATCAACTACCGCATTAATTTCACCTTCAACAGCAGGGAAAAACCAGCAAAATCAATTTTCAGCATTTCATATGTTGGTAGTTAATTTTCAACCGTTTCATTTTCTTTATGGCCAAGGCTTAGCACTTTACCAACAGTTTTCAGTTTTAGATTAGGAAAAACATTGTACGCACTTCATATAATTTTCTTTCAAAGATTAATATCACCTTCGGACATCGGGTTGATATATTTATTCACGTATCGGCGATCATTTTTAATATTCAGTTGACACAGTTTGGTAAACCTAACCGAAAATTGTATTTTAAAAAGGTCAAACATAACTATTATTATACACGGGTGTGAAGTAATTTAGAAAATTAAAGAAATTTACGGAGATAAACCACGTGTAATTAGAGTTAAATAATAATTTATTTAAAACATCCAAATTAAAAATGAGACGTTTCGAGCCGCGGCTCGTCGTTCAGTCTCCAATTGTATCCTTCATACAATTTTGTTAAACTGGTCGTCTGCGGTTCGAAATTCCAGGAGTCTCGATTTTGATTGGCTACCGCAATGACGTTAAACGCATTTGTAATAGAAAGGTCCCTCCCATCCCTGAATAACATGATAGAAAGGCTAATGATACACATATATATTCATGTTAATGAATAAATTCATGGTAGAGTTTTTGTCATTTCGCGGAAGCCAGAGTGGACACGATTTTTCTTTCCATATTGATGATAGAATAAGGCGCTTGGTTTAATTTTTCTCAGAGATGCAAAAGCACCGAATTCGAGTTTCAAAAGTGCTATTTCATGGGCGCCCGACACATTCTTTAATCTATTTTAAAGAAAAAATGTGCTCAATTCAGGTCAAATGCGAAAAGAACAAAGTTTCGCCATTAAAATATTAGCTCTCTGAGTCGAGTGGAATATCACTATTGACTTATCATCTAGATAAATTCGTAACTATCGCTATTTATCGACAAGGAAATGTAGGCGTTATAATTAAAATGCTGAATTATTCAAGCGATATAAAAAGTTTTATTCGTAACTCGGTTGTCGCGTAAACACTACCTTCTCGATATACCTCAAATATCCTTAATTTTCTAACGACCCTATTAAGAGATTTTTCTTAAATAATTAAATAAATACAATTGATTTTATTTATTTTAATCATCAGTAGTTTACCTTAATTCTAGTTAAGTCGTTTTAAGGAACATTACTCCTGAAATCATTTTAAACATAGCTACCGGCCGAAATAATCTTGGGCCCATTTGGCCGCAAAAATATATGGTAGTGATGACAGATATTTGAATAATGTCTATTGTAAGTGTGTCATTAAGCTTAAAGGAAATGACCATCATTATTATTAAGGATAGATCTAATTTTAAAAGTACAAATGGAGAACGGTTAATATTTACTTCAGTCCGACTCATAGCCCATTAAAGAGCCCCTCCCTCCAACACGTAACGATAAGTTTAAATTTTCTTATTGGCTCACTTACACTACGTTTCGATGATGTTGCTGACGCGGACGGTGAAAAATACGTAGTTCCTCTTTACCTCTGTCGCTATGACCCGTCTCCTCTTTCATACCCCCTCGTCCCAGGGGGTATGAAAGGGGGTCCAGGACTTTGACGTAAGCCTATATTACTCTGTTCTCCATTCCTACTTCTAAAATTATATATATCCCTCTTATTACAGAACCTTTTTTAAAAAAGTAGTATTACGCGTAAAAATACGAAAACAGTAACGAAAATAAATAATTTGTCATTATACTATTATTTCTAACATTCCAAATAACTCATTCAGCTTCGCGCAATTTTTTACTAATTCAAATAGATTGCGATGTCACACGCATATAGCGTATTGATTCGCGAGCACTTCGTCCAATGACAGGAAAGAAGCGAACAGCTGGGCTCTCTGACACTCTTCGGCAGCCGTAGACTCTCCTTTCTCAATTTATATAACTTTCATGTCTCGTCTATTAGGTTAATTTTATAATCACAGACCCATGCGGATAATGCCGCTTCGAAAATCATCTCAAATCTAATACTATGGTATGGAACGTGAATTCTTTACCTTTCGATAAAGTCCAATAATACAGCAAGAGCGCCATCACGTGACCGCGAAACGACGTGACGAACGTCAGAGATTTTTTAATAAAACCACCTCATGTCATGGCTGCATTCAGCAGAGCTCACCAAGCAAAACAACGGATTTTGAAAAACTTAGACCGGTGAACTATGTCGTCATAGCTTTGCTGACCACTTTTCCCTAGACATCGGTGTTTTAAAAATGACGATAGAGCAATAAAGCGTGCAAGGTACCAAGGCCTAACAATTTGAACACATATTTATAGACATAAGAACCACTTTAATAATTAAAATTAGAAAGACTAACATATCTCTTAAAATGCTCGCGTGATCAACTAGTTTCACGGAAGTTAAATAGATTGTCCCATCAGAATCAGCAAGAGTTCTTTTTTAATAACGACGATTGAGAGGGCTGCCCGATTGACCGACCGCTTTCTTGTTTTAGGCGACTTTAACGCGCCTTCGATTCACTGGCCCACCTACACGACGTCTTTGAGTGAACGGTCTGTGGAGCCTCGACTGATCACTGTTGTCACTGACTGCCGTTTAAGGCAACACGTCAGTCTTCCCACTCGCAGCCGTGGCGAGCATGTGCCGCCACTTCTGGATTAAATCCTTACCTTTGAATGGGGTATGGCGCATGGGCTTACACATTTATCCCTTAGGGTAAGGCGGACCAAGATGCCCTAACCTTTGCTTTAAACACTCGGCAGTGCTAATTTAACTCCGTGCTTCCAACCTGACCAGTTCGCGTATGGTTACGGTGACAACCCTTATTGTTGGGTGGGTGCGCTATCACTCTGGTCTATGTCGAGAGCTTTGGTAGTCTGCCGGTACGGAGAAGTTAATTTGGATGAAGCACGTACACGTGGCCTTCCAACGTTAGCGATCATCGCCGACTACCGATAATCGTCATGTTTTTGCACGCGCTTAATGTTCTTACTAGGCATATAGGTTCACTGTAAAAAATAACTGTTGAAATTACGACAATTTTACTGGCAGAAAATTACCAGGAAAGTTACCGTTATATTACAGGTTTTTTTACCGTTAACATCAACATTAATTGTATCGTGAAACTTGCAATTAAAAACCTGATATATATGTACAAGTATAGTATAGTTAGTATAAAAGAAACGTTACTGTGATGTCAACAGTAAACTGTACCTGATTTCTTCTATTATTTTAAAATCAAATGACGGTAAAAAACCACAACGTTATTTTACACGTAAATCTTGCAATTATGAACTTGCACCATGCAGAAGTGAAGTAAAGTTAGTTTTACTGGAACGTTACTGTTGTTACAACGTGAAATTCTGCCTTCCTTCCTACTAGTTTTTCAAATAAAATTACAGTTAACCGTAGTAACTACTGGTCAAATCCCATTATTTTAAAATTAAATGACGGCAGCCCTTCGTGACTACAGCAAATTTTATGTGGTTTTACGGTATATTTTCAAGGTATTCAATTATAATTTTGAAGTCAAAATAGATGGTAACGACATTCCTCAAAAATAAGTTGGGAAACCAAAATAAACCTCTTCGAGTCGAGAGCTAACATTTCCTAAAAAGAACTATACTTTTCAAACAAAGCTCAATCAGCCAATGACATAACAGGAAATAAAAAGCACAAATTTGGCACGATCTTGCCTAGTTCATTTGTAAATGTTAAAGTGTCCAATCCTTTACTATATATCCCCCATAATTCTATTAAAAGACCTAATATATATCATTTAAGCGTGTTTTTAACTTTCGGCTCACTCTGAACCGTTAAGAACTCCGCAAGGAGAACATTAATCAAGGCTAATTTTTATTTAGCCCAAGGAATTCTTAATTCATGGATCCACTCAAAACAACAGTTACTAAAATAATCAGCGTTAACATCCATTAAAACTATGAAAGTTAAATTTTACGTTTACGCTACATATAAATGTAGTAAAGCTGAATTAAATAGTAAACACAAAATTTGATATATTAATATCAAGAGATGTTCTTGGAATATTGAAACGAAACAGAGCTTTATAGCTACACAACTACTAAAAGAAACGTAATGCCGAAATATATTTAATAGGTTTTCATTTAATATTCTGCAAAATGAAAATGTTAATGGTTTTGTAACAGATCTTTTCATCCTACTCGCTTTATATTAACTTTGATACGCGTATAGTGTTTCAATTCAGATGCAATCTTCATTACTCGTTCTATATAAACTTTCAATCGTGTCGTTCCGAAGAAAGAAGTTTATCTTAAATAATTAAATTAATATATCTTATATTAATTATTTTAATCGTCTGTATTTTAGATTAATTATAGTTAAGTCGATGCAAGAAACTTCATTACCAAAATTATTTTAAACATAGCTATTGTTAAAGTTTGACTTCTAGCGAACACCTTTTTCAAAATTGTCGTGAATTTAGGGTATATAAGGTGATCGATTCACAGTGAGGTATAAGAAAATGAGCATATGTGTGAACCTATAGACGTTTCTCGTAACTCTAGCCGCTCGCCGCAACACACAGATACGTTCAGTATAATACCTCCCCGTGACGTCATCGTCACTCGGAGAGGTAAAAATATATTTCTAGATAAAATGATTTAGGAAAATGTAATTGTTGTTGAAAAATCTGAGATAAGTAATTTTTAATTCAATTAATTTATAGGAAATAAATCCAATACCATTAAAATAAATTTCCCTAGATATGGGAAATTTCCCTTAATCTGGCATCACTGAATTACGTGGAAGATTGCTGGTTAATCCGATTTGTTACGCTTAGTTGTTGTCCAATGTCGTAAATTGTAGTAGTAAATAATATCCTATCAGAGAAAAAAAGGTTATTTCATTTGGGGTAGTTCGAAACCCAATGCAAAGAACACCATTGTTGATATGTTATTCCTAACCTAACAGTATCCTCACAGTTGATCACTGATTATTTATTGTTGATGTTACGATATTTCTAAACGACAATGTTTCTACTAATTCTTAGTGTTGATTTTACAGTATTTTTCATCGACAGTATTTTTACTATAACTTTAGTGTTGATGGGACGGTATGTTAAGATAACAGTAACTTTCTTGTTATTTATTAAACATTTACTGCTAAATGTACAGTTAATAAAATTATTACATTTTTACTGTTGCTTATAGTAAATATCCTGTTTATCCAACGGTAATATCTGGTACTGGATATTATTTGTTGAAATTTTACGGTAATTCAACAGGAAGAAACGGTGATTTTTAACAGTTTTCCGTTAAGTTCCAGTATGAATCTCGCCTGGTCGCTGAAATTCCCGTTAATCCAAAGGCGCTTTATTCTCACCTCTCGCGTTCGCTTAAACCCAGAGCACAACTGTCGGTTGTCGACACTACTGCTGGCATTACGTTTCGGACCCAACTGACATTGTCGACACCCTCAACGTCTTTTTTCAATCGTTTTTAATCCGGAACCCCACGAGGAGGCGGTTTATCTTGGGGACTTTATGCCACGCCTTGGATTTTGGTTTGTCCCACGTGGCAGTTCGTGGTTACTGGCGATGTTTGCGGCTGGGCAAATGTTTTGGCCCTGATGATCTTCATTCGCGGCTCTTGCAGCAGGGTGTCACAATTTTGGCTGCACTCCTGTTGACCATATTTCAACGGGTAATATTGTCGGGTGTTGTTCCTACTATTAAGAAAAGGGTAAACATTACAGCTATCAAGAAGTCTCCTCTTCCTGCTCGGTTACGAATTTTCGGGGCATTACTTTGGTCTACCTTGTAAACAATTGGACCTGTATGTTCGGGATGCTCTCGTCTCTTTCCTAACTGCTCGGGATTTTTTAAGCCTGATCAAAACGGTTTTTTTGATGAAACGGTCATGTTACACAAACTTGTTGAGTACCTTTGAGAACGTCTCCCGTTGCCTAGATTCGGGTGACACGGTCGACTTGCTCTACTTTGATTTGCGCATAGCATTTGACACTGTACCGCACTCGTTGTTACTTCGAAAACTAGAGTGTTTTGGTGTGCCCTTCACGATTGTGACTTGGATTGCGGACTTTCTCCGCCATAGATTTCAGCACTTAGCGCTTCGGGATGTTTACTCCTCGTGGTGTGCCTCAGGGTTCGGTACTGGGGCCAACGCTCTTTATTGTTTACATCAATGACCTCCCGGGTGTTATCCAACACTCGTTTGTGAGTCTATTTGCGGACAACTCCAAGGTTGGGCGCTGCATTCGCACGCACACGGACTCTCACGCTCTCCAGCGGAATGTTAATGCCCTCGCGGTGTGGACCGGCTCGAACGGCATGAGCTTCGACCCCGCCAAATCCGTTATTGAAACTTGTTTCCTTGTTTCTGGCCTACGACCTTTGCCCAATCCGGAGCGCTTCAGAAGGTTGGGCCTGATAAGCGCCTGCGCCAACATTTTGATTAAACGTTCAAACTGGTTCACGGCCACTATGACGTGGATGCCACCATATTTTCCATTCGGTGGACAGGGCAGAAAGAGCCCACTTTTTCAAAGTTCCGTTGTATTTCCTTGCCTCAGCGTGTCTTTTTCAGGCAAAGGGTTATAAACTCGTGAAATGGCCTCCCAGTGAGGTGAAGAGGAACTCGTCCGTACACGCGTTCAAGGTTCTGTTGGACAAATTCCTTCACTGATTCGCGTCATTGTTCTTGTTTTTTTTTTTTTTTTTTCTTATTACTTTTTTCTCATTAGTCCTGTTATTATTTATTATTTTTACTATTTTTATTTATTTTTTACTTTTCCCCATTTTCTACACTATTTGCTTGTAAATGAGGCGGACCACAATAACCCTCTGGCTTTCTTTTTTACCCGTTAATTAACATTATTACTATTATTTATATTTTCTCCATGTTTTTTTCGCCTAGCTGAGAATTACACGTTTTACGTCACGCGATCCCAAAAACCAACTATTTTCTTGGTGTTCGTGCTGGCTCAGCGTTGAGCAGCGTGACGTTAAAATCCAAAAAACAAAATCCCATTCAGTGGGGTATGGCTAACAGTCTTCGCTGACTCAGCGATGAGCTCTACTGAACGCGGCCCATGCCATTGCTAATTTGGTTTTAAAGTTATAATTAACAAAAATTTGTTCAAAAACAGGAACTACTTGCAAGTTTTAGGCCCTCATATCATGGCCTTTTATTTAAAAATAACATGCAAAAGTGGTGGTCCTTTCCTTTAAGTGGAAAAACCATTTTTCAGATTTCCGAGAACTGTGAATGCGGTCCGGAAACTGAAAAAACGTTTGCTCAGACACACTCACACGCCCAATACAGTGAAGGGTTTTAGTCCATTTTTGGCAAACTAAACGAACAGCGCCTTCAACCACTCAATTTTTCTCAGGGCTGTCTTAAGTGATATATGGGCCCCAGGGCAGTGCAAAACAAATTAACCGGGAAATAAAAATATTTATTATTTTCTTCAAACAAAGGTTTACAAATTTAACAGTCAACGCAAAGCTAGAAACATCTGCGCACTTTCTTCCTTGAAAATTCCTTTACAATTGGATCGAAGTCGATCATTTTTTGGATCGCTATTACGTAATTCACGTTCGAACACATGGTACTGGGGAAGTAAAACTACGGTATCGCTAACGATCCCCTCGGGGCACCAGGCGACACCCCGTTGTAACTAGCCTTCCACCCGGTTGGGGGAGTACCGGGTGGCGACCATTTACTTGTACCCTTATTATTATTATTATTATTATTGAAAGAGGGGGGCTCCCGCCCTAGCACCGATGCCAGAGGCATATTGTGCACCCTCATAATCAGGTCTTGAAGAGACCCGTAGCCGCGGCGAAGCGGAGAATTCGCTCCACCGTGATAAAAGAGACCCGCAAGGGTTCCACAGTGTGTGAATCAAAGTATTCTAGTCTGAGCGAGGCGAAGCAGTTGCACTCGCACAGTACGTGAGAGGAAGTTTCTTCCTTCTCCCGGCACGACCTGCAGAGAGGGTCATCAGCAAGGCCCATCAGAGCCGACAGTGCCCGGTCAGAAGACCGATTGCCAGCCTAATATCCCATCTGCTGAGCGCAATAAGGTCTCTAGCTCGAGACCAACAGGGGCCATTGACAAACAGCTTTGTCTGTCTCTGGCCCTCCATGTTAAGCCGGAGCTGGTTTTGCATGACAGTCAGCCTGTCATGTAAACTCCGTTTGACGTACCCGTAGGGGATGGGGACGACCGGCGCCGGCCCCAAGAACTTGGCCTCCGCCCCCTTTTAGCAAATCTATCGGCTTGCTCATTACCATGATTTCCGCTCTGACCCGGCACCCAAAAAAACAGGACCCTGTTGCGAGAAGCCAGTCGCACAAGCAGATCGAGGCAACTGCGCACTAGTTGAGAGGTAATCTCACACTGGTTCAGCGCATTCAAGGCGGCCTGACTGTCAGAGTAAATCTTCACAGTGAGTCCGACTGGTATACCCTTTGTTAATGCAGTATTCCGCGCAGTAACAGATCGCGTCAATTTCCGCCTGGAACACACTAGCATTGGTGCCGAGACTAACTGAGAAACCAACCCTAGTGGTTTGGCAGTAGTAGCCGGCACCAGCGCCGGAATCAGTCTTGGAACCATCGCTAAGTTCTATCCCCTTACTCGTGGGATCTTATGGATTCTAAGTAAAAACTCAAAACTAATTCTAAAACTACTAAATCTACAGTGCAATGGTCTGCTTTAGGCAAAACCCTCACTGATATCACAACGCTAGGGCCTGGAGCCAGCGATACTAGTTCCGATTTAAATATTAGAAGTATACAAAAAAGATTTTGATGAATTATATGTTTTTTTGGATAGTTTTCAGTGTAATTTTGACCTAATAATTTTAACTCAATGGTGGTTAATATATATAGACGTAACAATATATAATATAGCCAATTACACACAGATAACGGGTAAAAATATCTTTATATACATGATGATTTAAGGTCTAGCTTTTCAGAGACTGAATTGTATAAAAAGAGTCTATTGGAAATTGGTATATGTTTGAATAACCATTTTCTGAAAGTAATTGTAATATATAGATCTCCCTCCTCAAATATAACAAACTTTATTGATTCATTTGAACCCTACATAGTGACTCTCGCTAAAAATCCACACACTGTTATTTTGGGTGACATGAATATAGATATAATGAACCCTGATGTACATGGGAATGAATATCTGAATATTCTAAATGGAAACGGTTTTGTACCGTACAATTTTTTCTATTGGGCCAGTGCCCAACGGGCCCAATGGATAAAACGGCACTGATTTTTCTTTTGGTTTCTGCTCCTGCAGGCTTCAATATTCCTTCGTCACTGGCGATTCGCTTCAGCGTTGGAGTTTATCTCTTGATAATAGTGATTTTCGTCAATTTGTTCAATGGAGTCTTGAAGGCTAATTTCTCGTCTCAGAAGAAAGAAAACATTAACAGTGCAAGGGATTTATTGAAAGTACCCGACATCAAAGTTTGGATTGATGCGAAAACAATTGACAATGTTAAAAATTCGGTGGAGATTTTTAAATACTTTAATCTCATTCCGAAAGATCATTAATAAAATTTCAATCCCCTCAGACTGACGATGAAATGAAAACTCTTTGGCATCAGCGAGCGAAAAGCGTGAAAGACTTGACGTCAGGAAAGAAAATATGGTTTGGAGATTTATCTTCTTTACAGATGGGCTTGTTACTCAAATTCCATGAGCCAAAGCTGAAACTATTGTATTTTCATCTTGCTTCGGCCAAGTACTTGCAACAAGCGCTAGTGTTCCCAGTTTATAATAAAGCAAAGAATCCGAAAGCTCTGAAGTACATCAACCGAAGGTTCGTTCAAATTTTAATGCAAGATTAGTCTGCGTTTTCGTGTTTCTCATTTACACATTGCAATGGTCTTTATTGTAAAACGTACCTACTATATAGTCTTCTTCAATTATTCAGTACCTATATTGGTGTTTACGTGCATTGACTAATAACGCTGGAAACTTGCTATCCAGACTGACACATTTTGGGCGGTCGCATCTATGCTTTAATTGTTTGCAAGACCACGCTACTGTCGATCCACATTGGGTTTTCGCTGCTTTGTGTCGTCACCTCGCGAAGATACAAATTTTCTCGCGACTAGGCCTAGAATTTCGCGCCTTCGCGAGAAAAGCACCAACGTAGACTGAGAAATGATTGCTCTCAGAATAGGAAAAACAAAATATTTGCGTGCATCTGGACTGTAGCCCATATGTTTTTCGTTTTCTGTTGCGAAGATGCGAATAGACGATGGCGCGAGCCAAATGTGGATAAAGCTTTACACAATTACATTAGGGAAAAAACTTTTCTGTCGACTGTCAGGCCAATTTGGGGTCCATAGGTCCCTACACTATAGTTTCCATTAATCCAAACAGGTTTTTACACCCCCCGAAACGTTATTCTCATTTCTAAATCACATAGATGGGCTAATCACTCGCGCTGTAACCGATGTACGCTTTACGTGACCAGTGAGTCGCTTTTAAACATAAATGCGCAAACTTTGACGCTCACGAAAACAATTACCATTTCTTTCCATTATAGTGTTTATCAAACTTGAGAAGCCTTCACCTTGTAGGTTGCATGTGCTAAGGTTTCATATTATTTCTCACTTTTGAACTAGCACAATGTTTGTGTATACCATGAAGCTTGCAAATTAAGTCAACTTTAACCATGCGGAAAATTTTACAACTGATTTATGATACTGATTTGAAAAATTAAAGTATCTCACCCATTCATGATTGCAGATTACGCTCTTTCTTGGAAACCAGCCAAATCACATCGTATCACCGCTTGCTCGAAAAAGATTGGCACATCGAATTGGAACCTCAACATTCGACGGCTGAGAATGAAGTACACGTACTCAGGTTCCAGGACATTGAAGCGAAGTTCCGATTGTGGGCGGCAATGCTTGGAGTCGCTTCTTTCGTTTTCACCGTCGAGCTACTGACCAGATTCCAGTTTCGAGAACCACTGAACATCATTAGGATAAAACGAGGATTGTTAGGAATGTAAACCCTTGCAACAGAACTTTAAACCGGAAACTGACTTAAAACAATTTTGATCCGATCAAACACATCACTCCAAGTCGGTTCAGAATTGTTTTTGCACAAGCATAGGTATCTTCATGGTTAAATCACACATGAAAAATTGTACACCAGCCGCAAGCAAAGACGAAGTAATCCTGCACAAATAAGTTTACTACAAATTTTAAGACATGGTATAGAAAGGGTATACGCCTTTTAGAGCGAGGCCGCATTCGACCGAAATATTTTATTTGTTATTTATATTTCCAGCCTAAGGACTGGTTTCAATTATTTGGGAATATTTTTCAAAGAAATACGTAGTTGACTTAAAAGTACATTTTGAATGACCGACGCAACGTGGTAGAGTGTCGAGTTTCCTTAAACTTAGTTTAGTAGACATTAGGGTGACATTCGCATTGTGAGGGGATGCCTGGATTCGCTTCTTTCGTCTTGGTACTGGAGATACAATCAAGGACCTCTAAACATTGAGCGTCATGAGGATCAAACGACACATTATAGGAATGTAACCACTTGCAACAGAGCTTGAAACCGGAATCTGATTTTAAAGCGGAAATCTGCTCACGATTCGCCCCTAGAGTTTTACTTGCCCGCACAGCTTCAAAAAAATCAGAGAATGTGCTGCCACCTTTAATTTTTAAGGTTGGTTTATGATCAGACCATTTTTTGGTACCAGTGCTGGACATAAGTTGCCATTTAACAGCTTAGACTTAGAGCAGACGACGGTTTGAAGGCGCGGGTTGTTTATTATTCTAAGACTTCACACTGGCCGGGAGTGTGGCGCACTCCTGTAAGCCAAGCTACTGGGCGGCAAAGTTTGAGGGAATACGACACATGTCGGCGATCCTACCCTATAGGTGCCGACTGCCCCGTGTCCGCCGGAGGTGACTTGACCCCCACACCCCGCCCGTCACCTCCCAAGTAAACCTCATTTCCTTCCCCTGCTTACACTCCTACTGAAACCTGAATAATCACATCCTTGCCGCGGTCCATAGACCCTATCGCATTGAAACCTCAAAAAAAAAAAAAAACAAACTTCACACTGTGAAAGGGTGGTTTGATTTTGATTATTTAGATGGTCTAAACTCAAATGAAGGTGTAAGCTATACTTATTATATTTGAGAATGTTCGGTCCCTCGGGAAAAAAATAAAATAGTTTTATATTGAACGCTTGTTTTATACTCTTTTTATTCGAAAATTTTGGTTTGCGGATGTGATCCTACATAGCCACGATATTGAAATGCATTCGTCCTATTTTAGTAAGTATTTAATTTAGTTCAGTGACTTACACTTGGTCTTACTGTGTGCTTATTATAATGATAAACCACAAATACAATACATTGATCCTTTATTGACGTTGAAAAGAAATAGATTCACCTTTGCGTTTGACTAAGTTAGTTTCATAATTGTAATAGCAAAGAAACATGTTTGAGCCCAGTTCTGCCACACGTAATCAAAGGGACAACTTAGTGTTTCCAATATATAAACAAAGTGAACAAATAAACCAATTACTTTCAAAAATATACATACATTCATATCCAAAACTCGAAAATACTCCTCCGCGACGGAAGTCGCAAATATAAATACCACGGACTACAACTACTACTTTGACCAATGAGACTGCAATTATCTGTAAACAGGCTCTATACTTTTAATCTAAGTTATTATCTATTACTTTTATTTATTTAATTAACTCTGGACATCATTGTAAATAAGGACTCCACCTTAATGATTGTTCCAATAAAAAGCCTTTATTATTATTATTATTATTATCTATAATGCCACTAATGATCTATATTAGATTTTAAATAACTAAATACCTATTGGAAGGGTAGACACGGACATGATTGTTAAAAACTTAAATTTTAACATTCTTAACATTCTTAACATTTTTATTATTTTCACATTTTATTGACGATTCTTCTGAAAGTCAAAGATATAGGATTTTAAAACTTTATATAATTCTTTTATTTATCTAATGAATAACTTTTGTCTTAAAAGGAAAAAGATATAATTGTTAGCTAGTAAATATCTTAAATTAATATAATTTAACGCGTGTATAACTATGAAAAGTACATTTATGTATGTTGTTATGCACGCAATAAACAAATTCAAATTCAAAATTATTATAAAACCTTGCAAGAAGTTCACCGCGGTATCTGATTCTAAAATAGAAACTCAAAATATGCAGTGGAAATATATTTTGATATGTGCCGAAGACTATCACTTTGCACAAGTCAGTCGGCAATTCCTTTTATATACTTTCCACTGGAAAAATCTTGCTCCGCGACAATGGCGCTACTTTCACCTAGTGCGGTTTAAGCTAGGTAGTGTCATTTCATCCCTACCAAGCGACTTGTGGATGTGGAACCCTTTAATTAAAGTCATTATTATTGTGGGAGGAGTCGCGTCCCACCACTGATGCCAAATACATATTGTGCACCCTCACTGTAGCTGCAGCAAAGAGGAGATAAAGAATGAGTATCAACGTCTATCAAATGCAGGTGTCTATTAAGCCTAATATCCCATCTGTTGAGCCCAGTAAGGCTGTAACAATCCGTACATTAAAGCTAGTTAGCGGTCCAGAGAAAACATCTTACTACTTTAGAGTCCATTAATTAATTAATAAATAATACGTTACGTCATTTAGTTCTTTTATTCCAACAGTTTTCCATCTAAGTGAGAGACACCCGTATACCGCCAACAAGCCCAAACCATTCCGCACCTAAATGAAAAGTGACTAAGCGCGTATATTCGGGATCAAAGGTCACAAACGGAAAACGACGCCTCGTGGCGGCGTCCGTTACTTGTTCCCCAAACACATTCAAATATGATAATTATACAGAAATATAAAATGTTACAATCGATAATCCTATTAGGCATAACAAATATATAATTATTAAACAAAATAGTAGTAGGTATAAATTAGGAAGTAAAATTTTGTATTTAATTTAAATTTAAAAATTGGTTGATATATATGTTCTGACTAGCTGTTACTGGCGGCGTCGCTCGCGTGTAATAAGAACTTCCATCAAAATGATACAAAGAATGGTTAGATTTAACAGATAAATAATATTTTTGTAGCACCGTAGGAGCAAAGGCACTCAGCGTTGCCCGCTAGCCCGTCGGGACAATGTTTATTACTGTTCACGCGGTCATTATTCCATAAAGAAGGGTTTTTAAGTTTTTGGCCGCCATTTAAAAAGATGGCAACAAATCGAACCCGAAAAACCATTCAGCCCGTCTATAGGTTGCCAGTGTACTAAATATTTGTGAAATCGGTTGAAACGCGCGGGCTTTGTTGCATGGAGAAGTTTTTACATTTGTGGGCGCCATTTTTTAAGATGGCGGCGAATTGGAAAAATCTTTCTTAGTACGCGCCTACTACTTTTAAGTAACGTTCCTGCAAAGTTTCAGCTTTCTAGGGCAAGCGGTTTGGGCTGGGCGTTGATTATCAGTCTGTCAGGACTTTGATTTATATAGATATAGATGGACTAAAAATAATAACTAGGCTTTGTCTATGAAGGGATTTCTACACTAAGCCTGTGGCTAGTTTACAGGTGGGTCCCTTTACATTGCATAGAGGGGTGGTGGCTAGCCCCTATGCCACAGCATACTAACTAATGGAAAGGAGAAACCGGGTTAGACCGCGGAGGAAAACTCCTTTACAGCGTCTCTTCTCGAGCCTGTATCGCTTGAGATACAAAACGACTTTCTTGGTTGCTTGTGGCACAGGAATTTAGGCTTCTCGTTCGACACTGGCGCATCATGTTTCCTTCGTTGACTCCGCTTCCAGGGCGTTCGGTACATTCCTCATCTAGATATGGTAACGGTACATTGGTATGCAGGTCCTTCCGCGCTGATGCCTCCGATATGGGTAACTCCTCAGGCGCTTCCAATTGCGGGAAGGTATCCGGCCCCTTCATGGTGGTGATACTGAGGAACCTCTCCTCCGATGTCATAAAGTATGAGGGTTATAAAACAAGAAATATGAACTGATGTATTAAGGCCAAGTTTAGAGTCTATTAAGTAATAATACGTTACGTGCTTTGGTTCTCTTTTATTTCAACGGTTGAAGTCCTTTATCGTATGGGGATGTGTTGTCCATCTAAGTGACCAAGGAGACACCGGTATACCGCCAAGTCAGCCCAAACCATGCCGCCCCTAACTGATACCGACTAAGCGGGTATATGCGGGATGAAAGGTCACTAATGCCAAAAGAACCCATCTCGCTGCATCCATTACAAGGTCCCTTGCTCAAGACCTGCAAGGACCATCAACAAACTGTTTCGTCAGTTTCAGGCCATCCATATCAAGCCAGAGCTGATACTAAATAACAGTTATTGTGTCATGTAGGCACCATCTTACCTACCCGTTGGTGATGAGGACGACTAACGTTGGTCCAAAGAAGAGGGTGGTGATGGATTTTTCAGGTGTCTTATGTGTAGGATCCCAAGCCTTTCTTGGGTCTCTTATGTCTAGGATCCCAAGCCTTTCTTGGGTCTCTTATGTCTAGGATCCCAAGCCTTTCTTGGGTCTCTTATGTCTAGGATCCCAAGCCTTTCTTGGGTCTCTTATGTCTAGGATCCCAAGCCTTTGTTGGGTCTCTTCTGTCTAGGATCCCAAGCCTTTGTTGGGTCTCTTATGTCTAGGATCCCAAGAATAATAAGCGTCGATTCCTCAGCATTCCAACTGTCGAAATCTCTTATTTCGTGGATTGCTGAAGTTTATTTTTGACATTAGAAAAGTGATTTCATTTCCCTTCAAGGACTGACAGTGCACGATGACCGCAAATTCCCCTTCCTATGACTTACGAGTTATTAGGGTGGTGGGGGTCGCTTTGCGGTCATTTCCCAAGTAATTTAGTTATTACTTATTATTTAAAATCGAGATATCTGTTTCTCTCTTAATTCCTCCTTTGAAGGGGCTTCTACCATTCCTCTGGTTTTGGCAATCCTTAACGGGTGATCATGGTGGTACTTTTTGTTTCAATGACCCCTAGAAATCATAAATTTATAGCTGAAAAAGAACAGATTTTATTTTTACCTTGAAGTTTTCCCTCTGTTCAAAAATGATCCGCATTAATTCCGGAATATAAGAATACTTTTTCTTCTCATATATTGGCACAATGTACCACGCCTTCGTTCGTTTACTGTAGGCACGTGTATCTCTGGAATCCACACATTTATGACCGTTATGCTTATTTCACAAACACATAGGCTATAATAAGTATATTAATGAAATTTTACTTTGGCTGTCCATCTTGTCTATAAGCCCGAGGCCTTCCACAGTGCTTGTTGTGGTCTATGGCGGCTAATTTAATCCTTATTTGGTAGCCCCAGTAGCTACATCACAGACAAAAATTACTATGTCAACATGGTAAATGATGGAAACAAAGTTAGACATACCCAAAAGCGATTCTTTTTGGGGCATACATTAGAATTAGACTGTGGTAACTTTCGAGAAAGCCTGTGTGCCTGTAACAAACAAGATTTGCGCGTGATGAATGGTGGTACAGTTCATCTCTAGGTACTCACGCATACCTAAAGTTTGTGAAGTATCCCATATTTTTCAAGAGGTACTTCCTCATAACTTCGCTTCTTAATTTTAAGAAAGTGGGAGAGTTGGCTTGTAACCAGGGGTGTTTTTCCAGCTGGTCTTCAGTTAAAGGTTCATGGTCGCAATGATTGAACATGCCTATCTCCAAGTGCCACTCATGCTCGTTGATAACATGGTGGAGACAAGTCAACCACAAACTCTATAAATATTTGGATTTCAATTGACCACCTGTTCTTCAAGATTCATTCAAGGTAATCATAGCACAATACCTTCATAGTGAAGACCTGTCCTTGACAATTTTTGGAGCACCACCAGAAATGATTACGTAGTAGAGGAGCCCAGTGACATAAATCTCTATGTTCTTTAGATTTCAGTCCAATCTACATGAAACACGTTCTGTTTCATTCACTTGATAAAGGGTGTGACAAGAGATTTAAAAATGGAAACATATTTACTTCGTTCAATCTCTTTAATATTATTTTGCCACCATGCCACGTGTCCCACGAGTGTTTTACACCTGGCAAACAAGAATCCTCCTTCCCTAGGAATAGTCGCAAATAAATTTTTTTAAAAAATATACCATGCATTCTAAAATCGACAAACGTTAATGTCGTGCTTCAAACTAACTTAGCTCAGCTGAAATTGCCGAATGAGCATCTGTGACGACTTCCAGCACTTTAACATTGTGTTGGGCGCCAAGCTCCAGAACCTCTTTGGAAGCACCTTTGAAAGCCAGGAGCTCCATGTTCGGGCTTTTCCCTTCAGCATGTCGAACGTCTTTGTTGGATATAGCTATGATTTTCTTTGATTCAGTATCTGCCAAAGTGTAAGTGCAAAACATGGCGGAATGCCCTGGACTGTCCATCCTTCCATCTCCAGCTACTACTAGTTCTTTTCCCGACAATTCTTCGAAAGTTTCTTTTTGCGTCCTCTCCCAGAAAACATCAACAGCTGGCTTCAAAAAATGAAGCTGATAGCTGATGGTGAAAAACAATTTCATGCCCAATTTAATAATAATGATATATGCTCGCTAGCGAGAACTCCCCGGTCTCCATGTCTATACATCGTTTTCTCTAAAGGTGAGAGGGGATGAATTTTATCTAGACAAGGCAAAAATCATTTTGCATTAGTCCGTGTGCTTTCCAATGTGCTAAGGTTGTACATCACCCAACAACGATCTAAGGCTATAGACTAGTAACGGACTAGCGGTAGAGGGGGTGTAGACGGTGTATCCCTCCCTCTGGTCGCGCTCTTGTATGGACTACTTTGCGCGCCCAGTAGGGGGATTACACTGAGCTAATAGATAAAAGGGTGTGACGTATGCAAACATCATAACCTTCTATCTCTTAGCTCAGTGTCATCCCCCTACCAGGCGCGTACTGTATCCCCTCTTACGAAAGCGCGCCTAGAGGGAGGGATACACCGTCTAATCCTCTCTCTACTTTATACATTGGCTCGCATACACTATACAGTTACGAAGAGTGCCACATAGTCTTGAGAAATCCATGCCCAATTCAATACACGCAAAATACAGTGACCACGACACTATAAGGTGCCATTTCTAGTTTAGCTTACATTTTTTCTCTTTCCGTAAATCGTAGAAAATCAACACAATCAGAAATAAACCCTCGCAGTAACCAATTTCAGTTTTTCTTTGCCATAAAAAAGAAATATATCCATCAACTTACGGGTCTATTGAACGTGTACCTGATGTCTATGTAATTTAGAAAGGAACCCCACCGTATCGAATCACCCCTCAGTGAGAGAAGGCTTTCTATACATGTATATGCATACAAAAACTGGTTCTAGTGGAAGTCAGGGACAATATATACTCATATACGGGACTATAAAAAATGCGAAATTATTCATTTCTAAGACGAGTTTAAAATCATTCTACACTTGTGCAAACTAGTAAAAGATACGTTTCGCAACTACTTTTAGAACCCGAGCTTTATATTTAACTTCGAAACCGTCCTCGTGCCACGATTTTTGAACTATCAAAACTGTCTCTTTTACCAGTCCCCTTTACGATTGCAATAACCATGTAATCGCGTGCATTTGTCAACCACATAAATGATAAGCAGTCGTTCAGAGACAAATAACGAGGTGATGGACACTCCCAAAATAATTGTACACCTGAATTTATTTCTACACTCTACACACACTACAATAAATGTAAGCTTTCGTTGTAGGATTTTCTTTTCAGTGCTATGTCTTCGAAGTTATTAATATCATTAGATTTTTATTATAATTTTAATAATCATGGGTTTTAAACGGTTTTGAGTGCTTTTAATGGATATTAAAACCGTAACTGAAGTCTCCAGTTTTGTTTTGACTGTACTTCAGTTTTTTACCCAACATCAACGCTATGACAAATTTGTAGTAGAAAAACAGTAAAAAGACATTGCTTTCATTTCAAAAGCATCGGAAACCTAAAAATTCTTTAACCAATCTCCTTATCTGTCCCTTGAGTCAATAAGTTTATTGGTCCTGACTCTGTAACCCCCCCCCCCCCAATCTAAGCCGTGGTAAATTGCAACCATCCTGTCCTTCTAAAAGTAAAAGGTTTCCCATAGCTTCTCGTATACAAAATAACTAAGTGAATGCTTTTAGCACAACAATAAAAACTTGGGGCAACCAACAAGAGGAGCTGATAAGCCTGACTATAATTATATCGAGGGGCTAATCACTATCAGATTTCGTGTTCAAAGGTATTATATGTAAGGATGTTAGCGCTATCAAGTGCACGCCACTTAAAAAGGGAGGGTGAAGTAGAAAATCAAGTGATTTTTTTATTGATTCTTGTACAAATTATAAGACCAGTCTTCATAGTGAAACATTTAGGAAATATATCAGAAAAATTTTAAAATTAAAATTAGGTTCAGGTTTTAAGGATAATTTTAAATAAGGACGTCCGACCAATCGCGTAACGCCCTGCCTTTCTGTTAACAAAATTCTCGTGACACGTTCCGTGTCGAATGAAATTTATCACGAGATTTGATAAAATTTGCGCGCGACGTGACAATCGTGGCGCGAGACATGGCGCGTGACACGAGAATTTTGTTAACAAAAAGGCAGGGCGTTACGCGATTGGTCGGACGTCCTTATTTAAAATTATCCTTAAAACCTGAACCTAATTTTAATTTTAAAATGACTCGGGAGTATTTCCCGAATGTTACACAATAAAGACTGGTCTTATAATTAGTAGAAGAATCTATAAAAAACAACTTCATTTTCTACTTCAACCTCCCTTTAAAGGTTAAGCATAATCCTTATATTGTAGTAAAAGGTACAGCGTCTACACCGATTACTTTTTCCTTATCCATTGGTTATTAGGCACGAAACCAAAAGTGATCACCCCCTTTGATTTTAACGCCAACATGCTAAAATTGCTCGCTTCACTTTTTCCCACGGCCGAATCAGGCATAACCAACACTCTACCATTTCATTTCATTTTAAAACTTGTGTTCCTGATAGTAGAACGTTCAAAAAAATGGAAGACTTCCCAATTGCAATGAAATCGGGTTCAGCCGACCCGTTTTCAAATTGTTGTTCGTATCGGTCCGTGTGTACTCGAGCCCATGGGCGCCTAGGGTGCCCATGTAGGGCAAATGGTGTCGAGTGCACCGATCGATGTAGCTGCGGGTTTGTGGGCAAAAAGGTGCTTGTTTGCACAAACCAGCAAAGACCTAGCACCTCCCGCGCCCCAGACCCCCAAATAATTGTGGGAAGAGCAGGGGAGCCAACTCGGGACCTCATCGAAGAATTTGAAAGAGGAAGCGAGGATTCGAATTCTCAAGATGAGGATCCCAAGGAAGATACTTCCTCAGAAGAACTTCGCGAGCTGGAGGTTAGGTTTTGACTTTTTAAAATTAATATAAAATGAGGCCAGTTTGACGGTCCGGGACATTTAGTGTTGCGACCGCCGCATCAAGCGTGGCATAGCGTGAAATTAGCCTAAGTCATTTGTTCATTGGCCAGATTTCTTTAAAGACCATTTTAACATAAGTTTATAAAGCATCCGAGGATAAATATTGCATGCACGCATGATTTGAATGACAGCCCGATTTTTTTAGTTTTCATATGATGTAAAGGACAAAATATAAATTTTATAGCCCACCCCTGCTCCTAAAAAACGTAGGAGTCGCGGTGCCCAGGCAAGACGCCAACCGGCTCAAAAAAGGGTGCGACAAGCCCAAGACCCGGCGATGAGGGGGGCATTTTCAGTTTTGGTAGTGCCTGCCGAGGCAGGGCCGTCTATTAGTGAAAATATATCTAGAGCCGTTGATGTACGTGTAATTATATATATATATATATTTGGAATTAAATTCAAAGGTAAAAGACATTTTTTGTAGGATGTTATCGACGGTCTAGATATCACCACTAAAGATAGACTTCTCCGAAGATTGGCCAGGTTGATTCCGGAAACGGAAGCCATTTTAGGAGAAAGTAAGACATTTTCTAATTGTCTAACAACAGAGACTTTCCGTGTCTCTTTCCATAGACATTTATAGCCGTGTTCAATTGGACTTCAGTAGTATTACTTTCTATACTATATAACATTCTGACTAAACACGACTATGTACACGGTCTTTGCGTGAAAAAATGGGATAAGAAGTAGGGGTTAAAAGCCGGTTAACGGGTTAGTGAATATGGCGTTGAAAGGACATACTCCTGTAAACAGCAAGGGGACAAGAAAGGGGGAATGAAATTACGTCACAGGCGAGGACCCTATAGTTTAAACGAAGAGGATAGAAAGAAGAGAAGTAGAAGCTAACGGCTTTGACAAGGCATTTTTAGACTTCTCGCTTTTCGTTTTTAATTTTACACTGAATTATAATTACGGTAAAAATTAACAGAGGTTCCAAGCGTGTGCCCTTTCCCGGACGCGCGCACGATTTGGAGAGAGAGAGAGAGAGAGAGGTAAAGCGCTGGCGCTCCGAGTGAGAGAAGGTTACTCTACCTTATTCTCCGTTACCATATTTCAACCAATGTGAGGGCAGTGAAAGATACGCGCGCGTGCTGCAAAATACATAAAGCGAGAACCGAGGGGTTAGTCACTTGAATAATCAGGTGTACAAAACCGCAGAAATCGATTACTTGATTTCTAGAATTCTTTGAAAATCATCAGTAATCAAAATCATTTCTGCTGGTAATCAAAGGTAATCAGAAATCTCCGAAAAATCACTGGAAATCACGTGAAATCTTCAGAAAATTAGAAATAATCACATGATTTACTAGTAATCTTTTGTAATCACCTCGGTAATCACGCCTTTCGTGAAATAATCACGCATAATCAATGGAGGAATTCGATAATCCAAAATAAAAATCATAATCAGTTGAAATAGAAATAATCACTGTATTCATCGAAATTCACGAGGAATCCAGTGGTAATCACGGCATTCACCAAATAATCACCGGAATTCATTGGAATTCAAACGGAAATCACAAGTAATCCGCGGCAATAACGGGAAATCAGTGTAATGATTATGGAAATCACCGAAAATAATCGTAATCACAGAAATCAAGGAATTCGTCCAGTAATCATAGGAATTCATATAAAAATTCAGAAATCAGTAATCAGGTGTACAAAATTTTGGCGAATGACTAGCCCCTCGGCGAGAACTCTCAACCTCAGCCTTGTACCCCTCTTCATGATACCCTCCTTGCTTTGAATAAGCTTGCCGAACAAGGGTAAACGCTCATTGACCAACCCTAAGTAACACGCACACACTTCTATTAAAATCAGTCTCAAACTTCCATGTTTCTTTCATGCAATTTTAGTTGCAAAGCCTAAAATATGAATGGTTGATAATATTCAATGTTTTAATGAAATAGTTTTACGTGAAAACGACCACCCTGGCCTCGGAGACGCACCACAAACAGAGGCACAAACTAGCGATAGATTGGGGGAATGCCCCCTCCTTCCTCACCCCCCGCGCAGGGGCAACAGTTCTGCCTATGCGGAATCTGTATGCCTATGCCAACACCGCTTGAGAATGTGTGCTGTCGTACCATCCAGGGCACCATTCAATGCGAAACCCTCAGGCCACAATTTCAATTATTTTGTTTGGAACCAATGGTACTCATATTGACGATGCGCCTCAGGGGCGAGTTAATCCTAGAGAGGAATTTAGACATAGATAACGCAAACTTGAGATTTCAAGCTTATGCGAATCTATGTCTATCCCTCTTTGGGTTCCTCGGCCTTGGCAACAGGATGGTTTTGCCAGCCTGTTGTGTAAGGCGTATTCGTGAATCATTTCCAAGCCCCGATGGGGAATACCGAGGGTTCCAACCGGGAAGATTTCCGGGGCAATTGAAAGAGTTGCCTGAGGGGGGGGAGGTTAAAGAGGGAGATTTTTGTAAATATGTTTATAATTTTTATGTTTTTTTTGGAAATATGTTTATAGTTTTTATGTTTTGTAAATATGTTTATAATTTTTATGTTTTGTAAATATGTTTATAATTTTTATGTTTTGTAAATATGTTTATAATTTTTATGATTTCTTAGTAAACCTTTATTTGAATTCATACACGTTTTGTAAATTTGTTGCAATTCACTCATATAAATAACATTTTTCCCTAAAGACTAGTGGCGGTAGAGAGGGGGTGTAAACTGTGCATCCCTTCCTCTGGGCGCGCATTTGTGAGAGGGGATACTTACGCGCTCGGTAGTGGGATTACACTGAGCTAAGAGATAGAAGGGTGTGACGTTTGCATACTTAGAACTGCCATTACTCTACGAAATTGTTAAATTAACATCATTCACCATGCTTACTAACAAATCCCTGTTAAAGATTCAAATTTTTAGGTGCACGAAAGCTGTTCCCCCCCCCCTTTTTTACCTATATCCTGTCGCAGCCCTCCCCCATCATTTGTAATGGCATGGCCCATCCTTGGTAACCGCTGCTGTGTAGCTCGGAATTCATAAAGTTCTACAGATTTTATAGTTTTTAAGAGAATTACAAAATAAGCGTCCTTCCAAATACAAATTTCATTTTCTTTTATAATTTTTCGGAAATTTTTAAACCCCCCCCCCATTTTTTTTTATTATGCCAGACGCGTACACGATAACACGATACGAAGAGAAGCTCGGAGAGAAACGAATTGAAAGCGCGACGTAGAGAGAGAACTGCCTGCCTGGTATATAGTGAGAGGGGGAAGAGGGAGAGGGGGCGTCTCGCCCGGAGAGGAGAGAGAGGAAAGAAATGTAGTTTAAATTTCGCGGGCGAGCGAAGGGTCTTTGGGGAGGGAGCGAGGTTGGTAGGGAAAAAACACGTTTATTGGGAGAGAGAGCTTTCAGCAAGGAGGATATATAATAGGCCTTTTTAAAAAGTTCCCTGTACAAACGATGTAATAGGGGAGAAAAGCGGAGATGGAAGGCATTTTACCCTCCCGCGTTTCTGCGCGCGCCCCATGTGAATCGTCATTTTTTAAATCGCCTATTATACAGGCTCCTTGGTCTCCGGCCTTCTATCACGGTAGTAATAGCATGGATAAAGAATTCGCGTGAGGAAATTTGTTTTCACCCTATAGGATAGGCAACACTATCTCGGACGGCATCTTATTCTGTATATACTCTGTTACAACATCGGTTGTCAGCACGCGCAAACCTAGGTCTCTATGCAACCTAGGTTTATGCGTGCTGACAAGAGACGAAAATCTTCAGCCTATTCAGGATTTAAAATATCCGCGAGTTTTTTTAGCTCGGGTGCACGGACCTCTAGGCCTTAGTTTCAAATACGTGTAATAGGCTGTAGGCAATTTCACACGTATTTGAAACTAAGGTCTAGAGCTCCTGCACTGGAGGTAAAAAAAAACTTGCGGATATTTTAAATCCTGAAGATCCTGAAGTTTTTGTCTCTTGACAGCACGTACAAAGCTACGTCACATAGAGACGTGGGTTTGCGCGTGCTGAGAACCGATGTTGTAACAGAGTATATACAGAATAAGGGAGATAGGGAGTTGCCTATCCTATAGAGTGAAAAGAATTTCCTCACGCGCATTCTTTATCCACGGTAATAGTTTCAAAAAGAGGGCTAAAAAAATTGGGAATTGAATTTTTGTCAAAAGGAGCCTTTTTATGAACTTCTTCGGTGTAAGGGTAAGAACACCCTTCATCTCTACTTCCCCCCCCTGCAAAATATTCTTATCGCGGGAGGGATGAACACCCTTCGGCCCTGCTTTCCTCCCCCAGCAACATAGGGATTTTATGTAAAGGCCAATTTCAAAAAAGGACCGGCAGACTAAGCCCCCCACCCCCATCATTTTTTGACGGCCAAGCTTTTGATGGAATCTGATGGGGTAGAACTTCAATATTTTTGGTCTCAGGCTCTAAACCCAGTGACACACTGAGACATTTCGTGAATTTCAAGGTCGTCCGCCAAACACCAATGTATCTCTTGTGTGTAAAATTTATATGCTATTTGGCTTGAAAGGCCAAATTTTCAGTCTGCAAGTGGCTTTACGAATTTATAGCGTATATTTATTTAGACTCTATTAATTTATATGATTAAAAAAGCCTAATTAATAGTATAATTTTAATTGCAACTAGCCTTTTTTAATCATATAAATATTATAAAAAAACCGTTTCTACAAACGGAAAAAACCTGATATATACTACATATCACCACTCACTGTTCTTGTGACGGCCTCTAAGGGACAGATATTATTTATTCTAACCGTTTCATATAACACAACCATTTATTAAAGCGGTAACATTACGTCATGACAATTAATTTCATATGTCACAGCTAAAAACTGTCGATTCTTATCAGGGGCGTCAACTTCATTATCTTAACACATTTTCTTTACCTTTTATTTCGGCTGACAAATCAACGATTTAGTATATATCAGGTTTTTTCCGTTTGTAGAAACGGTTTTTTTATAATATTTATATGATTAAACAAGGCTAGTTGCAATTAAAATTATACTATTAATTAGGCTTTTTTAATCATATAAATTAATAGAGTCTAAATAAATATACGCTATAAATTCGTAAAGCCACTTGCAGACTGAAAATTTGGCCTTTCAAGCCAAATAGCATATAAATTTTACACACAAGAGATACATTGGTGTTTGGCGGACGACCTTGAAATTCACGAAATGTCTCAGTGTGTCACTGGGTTTAGAGCCTGAGACCAAAAATATTGAAGTTCTACCCCATCAGATTCCATCAAAAGCGTGGCCGTCAAAAATGATGGGGGGGGGCTTAGTCTGCCGGTCCTTTTTTGAAATTGGCCTTTACATAAAATTCCTATGTTGCTGGGGGAGGAAAGCAGGGCCGAAGGGTGTTCATCCTTCCCGCGAAAAGAATATTTTGCAGGGGGGGGGGGAAGTAGAGATGAAGGGTGTTCTTACCCTTACACCGAAGGAGTTCATAAAAAGGCTCCTTTTGTCAAAAATTCAATTCCCAATTTTTTTAGCCGTCTTTTTGAAACTATTACCGTGGATAAAGAATGCGCGTGAGGAAATTCTTTTCACTCTATAGGATAGGCAACTCCCTATCTCCCTTATTCTGTATATACTCTGTTACAACATTGGTTCTCAGCACGCGCAAACCCACGTCTCTATATGACGTAGCTTTGTACGTGCTGTCAAGAGACAAAAACTTCAGGATCTTCAGGATTTAAAATATCCGCAAGTTTTTTTTACCTCCAGTGCAGGAGCTCTAGACCTTAGTTTCAAATACGTGTGAAATTGCCTACAGCCTACAGCGATTTTGAGGTTACTGTATGGCTAGTGTACCCGCCTATCCATTACTATTTCCAATTTCCCCTGACTATTAACTGACTTTTACTTCAAAAATATTTTTCCCTTACTATTACCTGACTTTTAATTCAAAAATAGTTTTCCCTGACTATTACCTGACTTTTACTTCAAAAATATTTTCCCCTGACTTTTTAGGCCTATTTTCAATTTCCCAGACTTTTCCAGGTCGTGTACAAACCCTGCGGTACATTGATACCCACTAGAAAAACGGAAACGTGGGCGTGGGGGTAAGCCATTGTTTTTAAAAATTTACGAAAAACTATAAAAGAAAATTGAAATTTCTATTTGGAAGGACGCTTATTTTGTAATTCTCTTCAAAACTATAAACAGCGAAAGAGGAGGAGGGCTGTGACAGGATGTAGATCATAATAAAAAAAGGGAAGAATTGTTTTTGGGCAGAATCTTTACTAGGGATATGTTTGTAGGCATGATGAAAAATATTAATTTAAAAATTCTGTATATAGGCAAAATGAAAGTACTCTATGGAGTATTTCTCTCCTTATAATAGGATAGGGTTCTAACAGAGTAGCTTCTCTGAATGGACGTTACAGAATGGGGCCCAGCACCATAAAGAAAAAGAGTGAATTACCTGAAAAAGGTGTCTTTTCCAAAAAAATGTACATTGGAATGTTGCATAAATAACGCCACTTTTCCATACTGGTTACCAGAGAGAACTATTGAACTTGCAAGTGATAAATTTCCAGCATAGAGACCGTGAAAATTGGGTTGGCTTTCCCATTTGCCCTATAAGTGTTGAGATATACCTTAGGCATTTGTGATTGAAAGAAAACAATGGAAATCTACTAATTACCTTTGCATGTTTTCCACCTGATCCTTCGCAACAATTCCACGTGTAAATGAGGACGGTAGCTCGCCTATGAACTTTGTAGGTGATGGCTGATTTGCAATATTGGCACTTTGTTCCAAAAGCTTTTTGAACAAGAGATGTCAGAAAAGGAGTAAACACAAAACACATAGGTTCCCTTATTATTTCTTCAGCCGTTAGATGTGTGGGTTTTTGCGGCAAAGGCTAAATAGAGTAACATATAAGTATTAATTTGAAATTATAAGAAGATTGAAGAATTAAAGTGGGAGAACTTACTTCATTGTACTCAATTATTAATTCTTCATAATCAGCATCTTTATCGTCATCTTCCGTAAAATCATTTTCAAAATTGAGATCATCACATTCTCCTTCATTACTATAAGTGTTTGCGGAGATTTAGGAAAATTTCTAACAAATTAATTAAACAATATTCCAAAAAATATTACTCTAGATTTTCAAGTTCGTCTCCCAATGCCTCCTGCTCTAGTTCATCAGCGTCTCTTTCCATTTCATCTCCATCTTCCTCCCTGAATTAAGGTTGCCCAAATTAGAAAGAACCAGGACTGTAGGATTGTTTTAAGTTTAACACAAATGAAAAGGGCATGTTTACTTTTCAAGCTCTTCCTCCTCTTCCATTTCCACTTCAAATAAAGTACGTTTTGCCCGTTTTGTTGGAGTTCTTTTAACAGGCGTATTAGCCAATGGTGACTCCATAGCCAAACCTAGCCTCTTATAGGTAGGAGTCTCTGGTTTATCTGCAAATAAAAGAAAAAATAAACTCCCGGGCTTAGTTAGGTGAATAAAGCATTGAATATCTACCTTTTGGTGTCACACGCCGATAATGTCTTTGAGGAGGAAACCCTGGAGATGTCATCATCTCAAATGTGGTAATGGGGTCAGTTTGAGTAATTTTCTCAGTGGTATCAAACACACTTTGGGTCCATTTATGACACATTTCCCCCTGGCTTGTTTTCAATAAACATATAAATATATATTAGCCAAAAGCATAATAATTACTGTGAAAAAGAGGGTTGGGGGCCTCAAAAACTTACTGCAGTTTGTCAAGCAGGAATGTCACAAATTTATCATTTTGTGATCCTATTCCCATACTCCACCGATTCTTCTCCGTTGTCCATCTTTCAAAAACTGCTTTACTAAGCTTAATTCTATGGATAGGTTCTGCAAAACATAATGGATTTCTAATTTGTCAGACAGTAATTGGTTTAGTTAAATTTTTTACCTTTAGTCGCCATAGTATCTTTACTTATAAATGAATTTCCAAAGCCAAAATTTGAAAGTTTCCTAAGCCTTGGTCAAAACAAACGTTTCACTCACTGTGATATTTTCCTAAACTACAAAATATTTTCTAATATTTCAGTTACTAGTACTATTAATTCTTAAATTATGTTATGAAAATTATAATAAATGTAACAAAAAATTATAAAAACAGCAACAAATTCGTGTCAACTTTATATTCAAATCGTAACGAACTAGTCTAGTACAGCTCTCTACGACAGCAAAGTTAGAATGAATTTCAAACTTAGAAAACCGTTGCGAAAACCGGATGAAACCGAATCCTGAAAGAAAAAGACGCGACAATATACCCTAAACGGACGCCCTACGCGCGGGTTCTAGCAAGCCATGATTGATATTGTATTGGACAGTCCAGAATAGGGTCTTTGTATGACGTCATATAATTCAGCCAATCGTGGGGTATGGACTTTTTTGGTAATCCTATACAACACTGTCTTCTCCTGGCGCCATCTAGCGTTCCAGATCGGTAATAAACGGCGCCGACGTAACCTTTAATTTAGTCAATCGAGAACTGAGTTTGTTTTTTCACGCAAACAATTTATTGAGTCCGTTGTTTTGGTCCAAATCCATTTTCAATCCAATTTACAAATAATTTGATATCGTATTGTGTCTGGGTATTTTCTATACTCTGAAGACATCTAATCTGACACCAGAAATATGTAATCCGGAATTCGAAATATCAAATAAAATAGAAATTAGGCGAAATATCATAAACAAGATGGCCTTAATAGTAGCCACATCGTTATACATTTAATTAGCACATTAAAAGAAAAAAAATATAAAGACCAAAAGACACAAATTCAGAAGTATTCGACCACACAAATAGGATCCTCCCTCATTTCCGACCCTTTAGAGATGAATTAAGCGAAGAAAACTCGCCATTTCTGTCACGCCCTCGTGGTACAGTGGTAGAGCGTCTCACTCCATTGCGCGTGCAACGCGGGTTCGATTCCCGGCTGCAAAGGTGAATATATAAAGTATTTGGTCTTGCTCAATTTGTCAAAAAATAAGGAGAGAGAGAGAGATCGAGAGAGATCGAGAGAGAGATCGAGAGAGAGAGATCGAGAGATCGAGAGAGATCGAGAGATCGAGAGAGATCGAGAGAGAGATCGAGAGAGAGATCGAGAGAGAGATCGAGAGAGAGATCGAGAGAGAGATCGAGAGAGATCGAGAGAGAGATCGAGAGAGAGAGATCGAGAGAGAGAGATCGAGAGAGAGAGATCGAGAGAGAGAGATCGAGAGAGAGAGATCGAGAGAGAGAGATCGAGAGAGAGAGATCGAGAGAGAGAGATCGAGAGAGAGATCGAGAGAGAGATCGAGAGAGAGAGATCGAGAGAGAGAGATCGAGAGAGAGAGATCGAGAGAGAGATCGAGAGAGATCGAGAGAGAGATCGAGAGAGAGAGATCGAGAGAGAGAGATCGAGAGAGAGAGATCGAGAGAGAGAGATCGAGAGAGAGAGATCGAGAGAGAGAGATCGAGAGAGAGAGATCGAGAGAGAGATCGAGAGAGAGATCGAGAGAGAGATCGAGAGAGAGAGATCGAGAGAGAGAGATCGAGAGAGAGATCGAGAGAGAGATCGAGAGAGAGAGATCGAGAGAGAGATCGAGAGAGAGAGATCGAGAGAGAGAGAGATCGAGAGAGAGATCGAGAGATCGAGAGATCGAGAGATAGAGAGATCGAGAGAGAGAGAGATCGAGAGAGAGAGAGATCGAGAGAGAGAGTTTTTTTGTTTTTCAAATGGAAAGTTTATTTACAACAAATTGACACAAATGAGGATATTCAATGAATCAGGTACAAGTTAGGATAATCTTTGGTACAGTTAAATAATGACATACAAATGGAAATTCTTATGAACAAGTAATCAGGTATAAATGGAAATTCTTATGAACAATTAATCAGGTATAAATGGAAATTCTTATGAACAATTAATCAGGTATAAATGGAAATTCTTATGAACAATTAATCAGGTATAAATGGAAATTCTTATGAACAATTAATCAGGTATAAATGGAAATTAAATAATGACATACATATGGAAATTCTTATGAACAATTAAACAGGTATAAATGGAAATTCTTAGGAACAATTAATCAGGCATAAATGGTAATTCTTAAGAGCAATTAATCAGGTATAAATGGAAATTCGTATGAAAAAGTAATCAGGCATATATGGAACTTCTTAGGAACAATTAATCAGGTACAAAATTACGTCAGTCTGAGGAATAATCAGGTACAACTTAGGGGATGCTTAGGAACAATAACAAATGAGGAACTATATACATAAAAAGAATACAACAATGGTCAAAATAAAATCAATTAAACCATACGGGTTCCCTACCAACCCCCCAACGGTGAAAGAACCTTTCAAGGAGGGTGGGGGTCGCGGCTCGTGAACGCTCCACCCGAAAACGAGCGGCAACGCGATTAATAATTAGTTTAGTGGTGGAAGTCACATGGGTCATGAACCCATCGGCCATCAGAGACATAGATTCAACTGACTTGTAAAGGTCAGCGAGGACGACTAAAAATATGGTAAATGTAAAATTGCATAGATTGTGTTGCGCGTTTGGGGGGCTAATTAAGCTCCAGGATTCAGCGTGAGAGTGTTTATGGCCAACCCATCGTTCAAGACTTTGGGTGATGCGTTCGAAAACAGCCTCAACAAAAGGACAGTCGTAATAGCAGTGGGCAAAGGTCCCGACCGCGGGGCAAAACGGGCAGGCTGACGAGGTGAGGCTTTCGACTATATGGAATAGACGGGCAGGGGCCGGTAAAGAGGCATGGAGGGCGCGCCAACGGACGCAAAGCTCAGCGCGAGTGTTCAAGGGGGAAAGTTTCGAGACTGACCACCACCAAGTACATGGGACCAAGTCTGTTGACGGCGGAGCGAAGGGCGGTGTTGGTGGGAAACGGCTATGAATGACGGAATCGTAAATGGTTTTAGTGGGAGGCGACTCGGACAGTCGATAACGGCGTGAAAGGCCAGCGATTACCTGTTCGGTGACGATACATAGACCGCCACCGAAGCTAAAGGAAAAAGCGGGATTAAGGCCACGCTCTGTAAAACAACCGGGGAAGGAATGAATTAGGGCATTAACCGTAATGCGGTGCTGGGAAATAATTAAACGGGAAACGGGGCGGCCACGGAAGAGAGACCCTTGGGGGAGCCAACGACCGCGACCGTCAAGGAGGTGACCAATTGAGGTAACGCCGACGGAGTGAAGTCCGCCAACGGTAGCATGGGTAAGAGCCAGTCCCGTGACTGTTCGTAAAAATGGGGAATTGGCAATCGGAAGGCCTAGAATCGCTTCTTTAGAGGAGAAACCGGCCTCAATTTTCATGGGGATGTGGAACCACGCGTTCAACGCTTCGGAATAAAAGGGGATGGCGGAATTTACGCTAGAAGTGTCGAGAAGGGCCTGTGTAACCTTAGGAAACCGGGGAAGGTGATGCTTAAAAATAGAGTGGACGTGATGTGGCGGGGGTTGTGTCAAAAATCGGGATATTGTGTGAATCCGGAAAGAGGCAATTTTTGCGGATATGTTAACTAAGCCCAAGCCGCCAAGGAGGCGAGGGGGATATAGGGATGGGGCGGAGACCCAATGAATACCCGCCCACAAAAATTTGAGGAGCTGGTTCTGCCAATCCTTGACGAACGTTGACGGTGGGGTAAGCACCTTGAGCCTATGCCATAGTACGGATGCCGCGAGTTGATTAATTAAAAGAACCCTGCCGGGGAGCGAGCAAAGGTGACGCAGGCGCAACCAGCGCCCAAAAACCTTTGTCATGCGAGATGAAAGGTCCGGCCAGTTGCGCTGTTCAAAATTGGGAGAGTTCCCCAGGTAAACCCCAAGGAATTTACCACCGTCGGTACTGGATGGGATGGGGGGGCGTATGGCGGGCGGTGAGATAGCCCAGCTTCCACACCAAAGGACGAACGATTTCTCGAAATTAACGGACGCTCCCGTTACTTGACAGTAAGCGCGGAGTCTATCGTCAAGGATGGCGAACTCAGAGGGGCAACGGATTAAGGCAGTTAGGTCATCGGCGAAAACGGTTGTGATCGCGTCGTGGTGAGGTAATGGTATGGCACGAGGAACTGAGCGACGCAAGGAGTGAAGCAGAGGTTCAAGGGCCAATACAAAGAGTAAACCGGACAAGGGGCAACCCTGACGGATACCTTTTCCAAAAGGAATACGGCTTGTAAGGATGTTATTAACTTTAACCATAAAGGATGAATCGGTATAAATAATTTTCAGAAGGTCAATAAAGCCTTGGGGGAAATTTAGAGTAGTGAGGAGGTTTAATAAGTACGAGTGGTCGACATTATCAAAAGCTTTTCGGAAGTCAATATTTACAAGGGCGAGAGGTTCATTAAGTGCATTGGCCAGATGAATGTTGTCACGGAGGGAGGTCAAGGTGTCGTAAATACAACGCCCCGGGATGGAATAAGTTTGGGAGTTATGGACTAAATCCCCTACAACAGTGTTAACGCGGTTCGCAAGAATTCTGGTAAAGATTTTATAGTCACTATTGGTGAGCGAGACTGGGCGCCAGTTCGCTAAGTTAAAAAGGTCTCCCGATTTAGGCAGTAAGGAAATAACGGACGTGGAGAAGGTGTTCCAGAAATGGTTATGGTATTTAAGGGTATTGAAAACCTCAACCAGGATTGGGCCAAGTATTTGCCAAAAGGTTAAGTAGAATTCTACTGGGACACCGTCAAAGCCACAGGCTTTTCCGCGGGAAAGTTTCTTGAGGGCGGCGGTAGCTTCAGGGAGGTCAATGGGATCCCCCAGGAGCGGCGCGTGGATGGGGTTTAGCGTGGGCAAGCCTGATGTGAGATCAGAGTAGGTATCGCGATCAAACGGGGCGGGTGATGGCGAGTACAGGGTGGAGTAAAAACGTACAATAACGTCTCTAATGGCTTCTGGGTCGGTAATCAGCACACCGGTGGGGTCGTATACGCCGGCCATGAAATTAGTTTCAACGGCCCTTTGCTCAAGGCGGTAAAAATCACGCGAAGGCGTGTCAATAGCTGTAAAGTGGGTGGAGCGGGCACGTGCGAGGGAGTCGGCTGAACGCTCCAAGAGAAGCTCATGGAGTCTCTCAGCATTCTGACGCCCCTCAAGCGTGTTTGGGTCAGAGGTAATCACCGAGGATTCTAGATTGTTAATGAGTTGCCTATCGGTGACATCCTTGCGATGCCAAAAAAGTACCGAGAAAGCCTTAATGGTGGGCTTCATAACATCAAACCACCAGGAGACCCAAGGGCGTTCCGGAGGTTTGGTGGCAGAGAGCCTCTCAAGTTCGGCACGGACAGAATTTACAAAATTAACGTCATTGAGAGCGCGGACATTAAGTCTCCAGAAGGGAGAGGCTTTAGGGAAATTTTCAAGAATGACTAGTTTACAAAGAACCGCGTCATGGTCCGAAAAAAAGGTCGGTATGTGCTTAATACTATGCACCCTGCACGATGAGTTCACGTAAAAGCGGTCAAGCCGCGCCGATAAGAGTTTTCCGTTATTCCGGGCACGCCAGGTAAAGCTGGGAGTGTGCGGATGGAGAGAACGGTAGACGTCACTAAGGTCGTACTGTGTTAATAAGGCACGCAAGGGGCCACAAAGCGCAAAACGGGTTTCACGACAGTTTGAGCGGTCAAAGTCCGGGTGGAGGCAGCAATTAAAGTCACCAGCAAGAATGATGGTGTCTGAGGGGTCAATTGCACTCAATTTCTGAGAAACGAACTCCAGCGTGGCTATAGCTAGAGCGTCATTAGTGGCTGAGAGATAAGTATTAAAAAGATGGAGGTCAGTCGATGAACCGAGGGTACCAGGGCGAAATCGTAAATAAATGCAACGGCCATCGAAAGAATCGAAGGCTGTTACACGGTCATTAATGGACGGATGTAGACCAACGGAGACACCCGCACCGCGATGGGATTGAGCACACGCGTGGTGAAACTTGAAAGGCCATTGGGCCCAAACGTACGATGTCGAGAAAGCGTGAGATATATTAGTTTCTTGTAAACAGAGAATGGCTGGGTTGAAACGTGAAACGTAGTCACGAGTACGGATTGAAGTCAGCGGTGTACCGACACCGCGGGCGTTTATACTTAAAATAACGGGATCCATCAGGTACGCGTAAAAAACGAAGATAAATAAAAAGCGGGGAAGTTATTGGGAGCAGGTGGATTCGGCGTCAGAAGGTTGTTCGGCGTCGGAGCGTTCAATAGAGAAGAGTGAACGTAAGTTGTTGGCGAGGCGGTAGTAGGGGTTGCGCGCATTGCGTCGTTGGGCGTAGGATGCAATGGCAGAGATGACGGGGTCAGTCATCCCCACAACGAGCACTTGGCGAGCAAGTGTTTCAGCGGTGACTGGATCATTGGCGTATTTCGCGGCAATAACGCGTAAGGCGGCAGTGGGGGCGTTTAAAGCCTCACTCGCGAAGGAGGCGACTGTAGCCCGGGGAAAAATGGCAGGAAAGGGGCCACGAGGGTCGGCCCAGTAGTTGGTTTCAGGTGTGTAGAGGTAGCGGGACGTGGCCGTCGTGCGGCGTTGCTTCTTGGTCTTGGGAGGGGGACGGATTGGCGGGGTAAAAACGGCTTCAGAAGGCGTCTGGTCAGCCTGCCTACGTTTCTTCTGATGGGTGACGGTTTTTACGGTGGGGTCGGCATCAAAAGGAATCTCGCCATCCATGTCGGCTGAATAGCCAATATCGGCATCCATGGCGGGCGTATGAGAGGTGTCCATTGCAGAAGGCAAGGAAGGAGTGGTAGATAAAGCCGCAGAGGCGGAACTTGAGGCGGAGGCCACAGAGGTTGAGGCGAAAGTCGGAGATTGAGCGGTGGCGGTAGTGGCAGTAGCAGGCGCTAATGCAATAGGTGTAGTGGTGGTGGTGGTGGTGGCATTAGCAGCAGTTGCTGATGCAATAGGCGTAGTTGTGGTGGTGGTGGTGGTGGCATTAGCAGCAGTTGCTGATGCAGTAGGCGTAGTGGTGGCGGAGGTGGTGGTGGTGGTATTGGTGGAAACAGCGGGAACTGAAGCAGTGGGGCAGACCCTACTCAAATGGCCAGTGTTGCCGCAGATAACACATCTTGGCGGAAGGTTCACACCTATCATGTAACGGACTGAGTCCACGATGAAGGTGAGATAAGGGGGGAGATTCTGGAAGTCAGCGTCAGAGGCAAAAAGCACGGTGGCCTCTCGCCTAGCGCAGCGGATATGTTTAAATTCCGGTTTTGTGACGGCCGCAGTAAGGCTGCGAATTTTGCCTTGAACTTTGCCAAATTTGGAGAGAACGTTAAGTAACATGTCGTCACTAACGTCAGGGGGGACGCTGGAAAGTTGAATTTTCTTGGGGGCGACTCCCAAGGGAAGGCACTGAACGGTAGAGTTCCTGAAGGTGAGGCCTGCACCAATTAATTGTATGGCGAAGGATTTGTCAGAAAAATAGATAAAAATTTGGCCATTTTCCCGCCACGCATCGGTGATGTTTTGCGGGGGAACCTGGACGGCAACGGCTTCAAGATAGTCTTGAATAGAGGCTTTCTGATGGGAAGAGCGGATGGAAATCCCACGCTCTGAATCGCGGGTTTTGGAAGAAAAAACGAAAGTATTCGGCGGCGGAGGCACATTTGAATTTGCCGGCGTCGTCACTTGCGCGTAAGAGGGCGCAGCCAACTGCGGTGGGAGAGTTGGCGCGGTCGAGAGAGGCGCGGTCGAGAGAGGCGCGCTAGAGATGGAGGAGACGAGAGCCGGGAGAGAGCCCGAGCGTTGAAGCGGGGTGGAGGCGGGGCCGTTCATTGGCTGAAAGACCGTTGATGGAATTGGCGAGGTTGTGGAACCACTGGCGCCATCCATGGTGGCGGGCGAAAACAATAAAGTCGGCAGCGAGGGGCCAAGGCCCAAGGCACGAAAACACCGACTTAATCGCTTAAAAGCGAAATAATTACGGTGAATTACAGTTCAAAAAAGGTAAATACCTTTCGAAGGGTCCTTTAAATACACGGGACGAAAAAGACCGCGCATAAAAAACGCGAAATAAAAGCTCAAAAAGCGCACTGAAAAGAGCACTGAAAAAGACACACTCGCACTCAAAAAATGAGAGATCGAGAGAGAGAGAGATCGAGAGAGAGAGAGATCGAGAGAGAGAGATCGAGAGAGAGAGATCGAGAGAGAGATCGAGAGAGAGAGATCGAGAGAGAGAGATCGAGAGAGAGAGATCGAGAGAGAGAGATCGAGAGAGAGAGATCGAGAGAGAGAGATCGAGAGAGAGAGCTTGATCGAGAGAGTTTTTTTGTTTTTCAAACTGGTTAGTTTATTATCGAGTAGAGGTATTATAGTACATTATACATTATACAGAAAACAAGAACATTGAGTCATATTATGCAAAAAAATCATTAAAACCGAGAGAGAGAGATCGAGAGAGAGAGAGATCGAGAGAGAGAGATCGAGAGAGAGAGATCGAGAGAGAGATCGAGAGAGAGAGATCGAGAGAGAGAGATCGAGAGAGAGAGATCGAGAGAGAGAGATCGAGAGAGAGAGATCGAGAGAGAGAGATCGAGAGAGAGATCGAGAGAGAGAGATCGAGAGAGAGAGATCGAGAGAGAGAGATCGAGAGAGAGAGATCGAGAGAGAGAGATCGAGAGAGAGATCGAGAGAGAGAGATCGAGAGAGAGAGATCGAGAGAGAGATCGAGAGAGAGATCGAGAGAGAGATCGAGAGAGAGAGATCGAGAGAGAGAGATCGAGAGAGAGAGATCGAGAGAGAGAGATCGAGAGAGAGAGAGAGATCGAGAGAGAGAGATCGAGAGAGAGAGATCGAGAGAGATCGAGAGAGAGAGATCGAGAGAGAGATCGAGAGAGAGAGATCTCGAGAGAGAGAGAGATCGAGAGAGAGATCGAGAGAGAGAGATCGAGAGAGAGAGATCGAGAGAGAGAGATCGAGAGAGAGATCGAGAGAGAGAGATCGAGAGAGAGATCGAGAGAGAGTTTTTTTTGTTTTTCAAATGGAAAGTTTATTTACAACAAATTGACACAAATGAGGATATTCAATGAATCAGGTACAAGTTAGGATAATCTTTGGTACAGTTAAATAATGACATACAAATGGAAATTCGTATGAACAAGTAATCAGGTATAAATGGAAATTCTTATGAACAATTAATCAGGTATAAATGGAAATTCTTATGAACAATTAATCAGGTATAAATGGAAATTCTTATGAACAATTAATCAGGTATAAATGGAAATTCTTATGAACAATTAATTAGGTATAAATGGAAATTCTTATGAACAATTAATCAGGTATAAATGGAAATTCTTATGAACAATTAATCAGGTATAAATGGAAATCTTATGAACAATTAATCAGGTATAAATGGAAATTCTTATGAACAATTAATCAGGTATAAATGGAAATTCTTATGAACAAGTAATCAGGTATAAATGGAAATTCTGATGAACAATTAATCAGGTATAAATGGAAATTCTTATGAACAATTAATCAGGTATAAATGGAAATTCTTATGAACAATTAATCAGGTATAAATGGAAATTCTTATGAACAATTATCAGGTATAAATGGAAATTCTTATGAACAATTAATCAGGTATAAATGGAAATTCTTATGAACAATTAATCAGGTATAAATGGAAATTCTTATGAACAATTAATCAGGTATAAATGGAAATTCTTATGAACAATTAATCAGGTATAAATGGAAATTCTTATGAACAATTAATCAGGTATAAATGGAAATTCTTATGAACAATTAATCAGGTATAAATGGAAATTAAATAATGACATACATATGGAAATTCTTATGAACAATTAAACAGGTATAAATGGAAATTCTTAGGAACAATTAATCAGGCATAAATGGTAATTCTTAAGAGCAATTAGAGAGATCGAGAGAGAGATCGAGAGAGAGAGAGATCGAGAGAGAGAGAGATAGAGAGAGAGATCGAGAGAGAGATCGAGAGAGAGATCGAGAGAGAGATCGAGAGAGAGAGATCGAGAGAGAGAGATCGAGAGAGAGATCGAGAGAGAGATCGAGAGAGAGAGATCGAGAGAGAGATCGAGAGAGGAGATCGAGAGAAGAGATCGAGAGAGAGAGATCGAGAGAGAGATCGAGAGAGAGAGATCGAGAGAGAGATCGAGAGAGAGATCGAGAGAGAGAGAGGAGACGAGATCGAGAGAGAGATCGAGAGAGAGAGAGAGATAGAGAGAGAGAGAGATCGAGAGAGAGAGATCGAGAGAGAGATCGAGAGAGAGAGAGATCGAGAGAGAGATCGAGAGAGAGAGATCGAGAGAGAGAGATCGAGAGAGAGAGAGATCGAGAGAGAGATCGAGAGGAGATCGAGAGAGAGATCGAGAGAGATCGAGAGATATCGAGAGAGATCGAGAGAGAGATCGAGAGAGATCGAGAGATCGAGAGAGAGAGATCGAGAGAGAGAGATCGAGAGAGAGATCGAGAGAGATCGAGAGAGATAAGAGAGATCGAGAGAGATCGAGAGAGATCGAGAGAGAGAGATCGAGAGAGAGAGAGAGAGAGATCGAGGAGAGGAGAGAGATCGAGAGAGAGAGGAGAGATCGAGAGAGAGAGAGATAGAGAGAGAGAGAGATCGAGGCGAGAGAGATCGAGAGAGAGAGATCGAGAGAGAGAGAGATCGAGATCGAGAGAGAGATCGAGATCGAGAGAGAGATCGAGAGAGAGAGAGAGATCGAGAGAGAGAGAGATCGAGAGAGAGTTTTTTTGTTTTTCAAATGGATAGTTTTTACAATAAAGATGAGATACTTAGGTACAAATAATCATCGAGAGAGAGAGATCGAGAGAGAGAGATCGAGAGAGAGATCGAGAGAGAGAGCGGAGAGAGAGAGATCGAGAGAGAGAGATCGAGAGAGAGAGAGATCGAGAGAGAGAGATCGAGAGAGAGGAGAGATCGAGAGAGAGAGATATAGAGAGAGATCGAGAGAGAGATCGAGAGAGATCGAGAGAGAGATCGAGAGAGAGATCGAGAGAGATCGAGAGAGATCGAGAGAGATCGAGAGAGAGAGAGATCGAGAGAGAGAATCGAGAGAGAGAGATCGAGAGAGAGANACGATGTCGCGTACTCGAATATTTTTCTTATGTGATTGTGTTTTGTTTATCCTTGTTTCTGGTTTTCTTTTAATTTTTTTTTTGCAACGAATATTTTGCTGGGGCCTTATGCCCATCTTAGTCGAGGGAAAATGTAGCGTGGCTCCGTGGCTCACGGACTATTTCCTTTCTTATTGGAAAGGACTCTCTCCTTTCTTTTGTGTCGCCAAGATGTCTGGAGATAGTTTAAGAAGGACCACCTAGATTTAACGAGGGATGGGCTCAACCCAATCCCTGGGCCTTCAGGGTGCGAGAGACAAGAAAAGGGAAACGGTCAGTTTTTGCTTGAGCGTGGAGAATAAAGGTTCTGTATCTACGAGCGTCGTGAATTTATCTGATTTCAAACACTTATGTAGTTAGTAAGTTGAAGGTCTTTCAAACCACCTAAAACACCGCTACAAGGGTGACTTGTACTCTTTAGCACCATGGTCAGTTCCACACTACAGAATGAAACAGTCGTCTGCATTAAAATTGCAATCAATCAAATTGCAGGCTGTTGTTTTCAAAACTTTTTCCTGCCTTGTGAATGGTGAAGAGAGTCGACAGTCTACGCGGTGGATTTAATCATTAGATGAAAAATTAGTTAACTTAGTTTTGCGATAATGGACCAGCCAGTGTGAACTGCTTGTATACTTTCGCGTTAAAATGTTTCCAAAAGCCAAAGTTAAACGGTTTAATGAGAATATCGGTAATATAACTCTTTGAACCATATCTCTTTGTTTGTATTTATTTATAATGTTATAATTTAAGTTTAAGTTTTATTTGTCCCGGTAGCCACACTTTACAGGCCTAGGCCTACTGTGGTTGCCTGTAATGTCTGTTACTAAATGAAGTATTATAATTAGTTTGTTGTAGCCCATAGACTTGAAAATATTTTAACCTTTGTGTGTGATTGATAATTTTAATTAGTTTCTAGAAAAGTTAACTATTTCAAATTTTGCCTTCAATCTAGATTGAGGGCACTGAATTTAAATTAAATGAAATTTGTCTATTCCTAATATTTTTAACCCTGTATAGTGGGCCCATCATTGCCCAAAAGCCCTCCAGTTTTTGCAATTATCTTTACTTGACTAAGGGGGCTATAAGACTGAAATCTGACCCCCTTTATGTGTGGCAACATTTACGGTTAATTTGTTTAAAAAGAAGGTAAGTCCATGTTCTGGTCTTACCCCTACAGGGAAGCTCTAGCTTTGACATCTTCCGAAGCTTTTATTCTCACTGCAATGCCTTAAAAATCTAAATGTGTTCATTTATAATCTTAGTAATAGATTTAGGCATTTTTTAATATTTCAAACATGAAGAAGCTCTGCTATAAAACATTCCACTAGGTTATTTGCCTTGTGCCAAGAAGCACCCCTAGAGGCAGTGTAAGTTGGCTAGCCTCCTTCCGGCCTGTAATGAACTCTGGCTTCATTGCCGTTGCCTTGTGGCACGAGGAAAAATAGCCTAATATGGCAGCCTCCCTCTTCGTACTACCATCTCGGGGTACTACTTACAATGGGGAGGAACTACTTGTAGTGTTGTCTTAGCTGACATTTTAAAAGGGAGTATAAGCCTAGGATATTTTATTGAGACAATGATTTAATTTCTATTTTGTATTTGCTTCATGTATTTTCTCTCTGACAGTGGAACTTTTTAAATTTAGGGCTAATTAACCCATTGGCTTGGAAATTTATATAAACATCTAATCAAATTGTTATTTAAGTTATAAAGTGGACAGTTTAAAATGACATCAGCAATAGAGAACTATTGATAAATGTAATTGGCTTGGCCCAAAACTTTGAAACAATCATCATATACCACTTTGAGTTGAAAATTGTTGATAGTGGTTTGTTTTTTCTCAACCTTAAATCAGAGTGTCTATAGACAGAGTAGCGTAAATAGGCCAAAAAAAACTTTAAAGTCCTTTGTTTTTTTGGGGGGGAGGGGGGGACGGAAACGAATCATGCTTCCGTTTATTGGCGATAGATGGCGCTGTTTTAAACGCTTTATGTCCGCATAGAACCAGTTTCTGAACTTATTTGAAAACGCTAATACAGGGTTGCCACGGGGCAGGGAAAACCTGGATAAGTCAGGGAATTTAAAAATGGGCGAAAAAGTCAGGGAAAAATCAGGGAATTTGATTTTAGTGGGTAAAATTTCTAAACGCTAAAACAGTGTTGCCACGGGTCAGGGAAAACCTGGAATTTAAAATATTTCAGCAAAGTCAGGGAATTGATTTTTGTGGGTTACATTTCTGTGGATAAGTCTTTATTAAAAGAGTAATGAAAGTTTCTCCACATCCTCTCTTAACACAGAAAACTTTAGAGAAATCCTTAAAATTGCTGTCTAGAATTGTTTTTATAAAATAAATGCTCTCTTACAAATCTATTAGACTGTTTTTTATAGTTAAAACGTTGCTTATTCATTTGGCGCTGTGTATACGAAATACTTAAAACAAAACACAGAAATCATTTGTCAATTACGGTCGGGATACTTCATTCATTTGTCAATTACGGTCGGGATACTTCATTCATTTGTCAATTACGGTCGGGATACTTCATTCATTTGTCAATTTTAAAACCGGGTGTGCGCTGCGTCAGCTGTTGGATCGTACGACCCTAAAATATTTCTCAAAAATCCAAGCGTTGTTTTTGAGAAAAGTGAACGGTTTAAAAGCGTTCAAAATGGTAGTGAAATTCAATCATTTGCAATTTGTAACTAAGCCATTTTTAATGTAATTTAATATAATATTAATTTCTGAAGAACCTGAAGTTTCAAGTACAACTCCTTCGCGATCTGCTCCACGTAGGTTTGTTGCGTTGTATTCAAGAACCCATATAAGACCTGAAATAGGCCTAGCTTATACTTTTGCACTGTATTGTTTATATTATTGCAATAATGTAGTTGAAATACTAAATGAGAAACCCAAAGATAAAAAATGGCAATGCAGCCCTATTATATCTTTGAACATTCCCAGGTCTTATATGGATTCTTGTTTTATTGCATAATGATTTTATATATAACCCTTATCACCTAAATTAGTTCTTGTGATTTATTTTAAAAGCGTGAAAAATTGCTTATCATAAGCCTTTTATCACCTGCAATATTTTACCTTATAGAAAAGATCATTCGTTATTTAATATGAAATTTAGAAAATTAAAAATAGACCAAAATTGTAGAAAAAATCTTCTCTTTGAAGGGAAATTAAAACGCAGTTTTCTAATTAATTAGGTTAAATTATTTTTTACACTGGAAAAAATTAAGTTTAGTAATATAATAAACTAAATGAAATACGCCATTATATTACTTTAATACGTCATTAACGGGAATGTTGCACGATTGCTGTTAAATGTTTGTTTTTTCGGAATGAATTTTTGGAATGTAGAAACACAGTTTTGCGAATGGCTCAATAACTTCAGTTAGTGAAGAAAATATCTATAAGAGGCTAAAACTAGCATATCTGTTCGATAATTGGTAGTTGTTAATCACCCGCATAAACCGATTAATTCATTTATTATCCATTTGCTTTTAATTGGTCGTTAAGCTTATTTCTTAATTGTAAATACTAACCCCTTGTAGAAAACGAGTTTCAACAAATCAAACGAAGAAGTTGAGAATTACGTCAGTGCCCCCGTTGAGGAGGTCAAGCCGTCGGTGGACAGAGCTCAAGTTACACGCAAATTTTCACAGGTTTGACCGCGTTTATGTCTAGGGTTTTATTTAACGTTTTTTTTTATTTAATCCATGTTGAGTTAATATTTTTGGCAAATACACTATACTTACTATAATTCTCTGTAGTTTTTAGTTTTTTGGCTGTTGGTGGCTTTTTATGGTGGAAGCTTTAGTTTTATTTTGAAAGAACACTTTATTACCCAACATTTTTAAGTTCAAAGGTCGATATCAACGAATAAGTTTTTATTAAAAGTTAAATCATAATAATGAAAATTTTAGAACTTGATATCGATTTTATGATTGCTAGAAAACTGTACGACTGCCGAGCGCTACAGACTTAATGTTGGTAGTTTTACAATCTAAGATCGTTGAAGTATACTTTGTAACTTTGTAGAAGCTCTAATATTTGCGGTTTGAATGATACTTCGAACTTTCTTAGATTGTAAAGTCATATTGCAATCAATTGGGACCATTGTTTTGGATGAGGGGGCAGCGAATTATTGGGACCATTGTTTGGAAAAAGGTGGCAACGAATTATTGGGACCATTGTTTTGGAAATGGTGGCAACGAATTATTGGGACCATTGTTTTGGAAAAGGTGGCAACGCATAATTGGGACCAATGTTTTGGATGAGGTGGCACCGAATTATTGGAACCATTGTTTTGGAAAAGGTGGCAACAAATTTTTGAACCTTTGTTTTGGAATAGGTGGCAACGAATTATAGGGACCATTGTTTTTGGAAAAGGTGTCAACGAATTATTAGGACCATTGTTTTGGAAAAGGTGGCAACGCATTATTGGGACCATTGTTTTGGATCAGGGGGCAGCGAATTATTGGGACCATTGTTTTGGATCAGGGGGCAGCGAATTATTGGGACCATTGTTTTTTGGATCAGGGGGCAGCGAATTATTGGGACCATTGTTTTGGATGAGGGGGCAGCGAATTATTGGAACCATTGTTTGGGAAAAGGTGACAACGAATCATTAAGACGATTGTTTTGGAAATGGTGGTAGCGCATTATTGGGACCATTGTTTCGGAAAAGGTGGCAGCGAATTATTGGGACCATTATTTGGAAAAGGTGGCAACAAATTATTGGGACCATTGTTTTGGAAAAGTTGGCGACGCATTATTGGTACCATTGTTTTGGAAAAGGTGGCAATGAAATATGGGGACCATTGTTTTGGAAAAGGTGGCAACTAATTAGGTAACCAAATAATCACGATACCGAATAGTCCCGAAACCAAAAATCACGAGACCTAATTGTCCCGAGACCGTAAAATCACGAGACCTAATTGTCCCGAGACCGTAAAATCACGAGACCTAATAGTCCGGAGACCGTAAAATCTCGAGACCTAATAGTCCGGAGATCGTAAAATCACGAGACCAAATAGTACCGACACCAAAAAGTCCCAAGACCAAAAAATTACGAAACCAAATGGTCCCAAGACGAAATCGCTGAGAACAATTAGTCCTGCGACCAAATCAGCGAGACCATATCTTCCAGTTCCGTTAATCGATGACAACATTAATTAATACTACTCACTTTTGAATCCACAGGCAAATTTGTTTTCCTCTTTCCCGACAAAGTCCCAGCTAACTCATCGCCTAGTTCAAAAACTATGCATTTTTCCAACCGAACTAATCTTCTAAAGCTAAAGTCACTTAACTCGAACGTTTTTGACGTATTGCGTATTACTCTTTCACGTCGAAAATTGTGTATTACTCTTTCACGTCGAAAATTGTGTATTACTCTTTCACGTCGAAAATTGTGTATTACTCTTTCACGTCGAAAATTGTCTATTATTTTGATTTGCTACATCGTAAGCTAAATATAGCAACTCGAGACGAGCTGCACTCAGGGCCATTTTTTATTGACACTGTGAATGGGGGAGTATACGGGGAATTAACGGAACGATCTCGTTTCATTGGATAAAATCCCATTCGAGATCGTTCTCACCACCTAAAAAGCCGATGAGATCGACATCGAGAACTCTGTCGACATCGAATAAGATGTCGCTCGACAAATGCTTATAGAATCGCGATTTTCGAAATCTCGGCGGATACTATCGAGATCGAGAGAGATATCGATCGACAACTACTCCAGAGGTGTTTAAACAGTCTTCCAATGGAAAAGAAGACATGGAAGTTTCAATTGACCCTATATTAGCAGACGAAGCTCAATTTATAGATATAAGCAGTGACAAAAATGTAAAAAATAAAATTTAACTCATATTTACCAGATAATTTATAAATCTAAAAATTAGGATCAGCATCAAGAGGTTAATGACCTGATCACTAATGCAATAAAGAGACAGAATTTAGAAGAACAATCAAAATCTGAACCATCGTGAAGTGGTACAGTTAAAAGCCGAAAACATATTAGCCCAATAGAACTTGACCATTTAAATTAAAATAACAAATCGTTAGTTTTAGACTTTTAGTGACAGGGTTAGAGTAGAATTTTTATGCTTTATTCAGAGTTAACCTACACCCGTCGGTAAAGGTCTTGAAACATTTCAAGTTTTGATTAAAAAAAGGTTGGGGTTTTGATGGACATCTTTTAGCAAATATCCCTTGCGTGTTATTTAGGCCACAATATTTTATACAGGACAGAAAAATTTTCAAACTGAAAAGGCTGCTTCAAAACCAAGCGGATAGAAGAAAAGCCATCCAAAAGACGTTTAGAATTACCAACGAAAGGGTCTTGTATCGCGATAAGAAATTACAAAGTTTTAAAGACGTTATAACAAAACTGCGAAAAGACAAGCTCATGATAGAGGAAAGCGTAGTGGAATTTGAAGATATGTTTACACCAATGGCGCAAGAAATTTTCCAGCAAATGAAGGCAGGAGGGTTAAAAAACAAAACAAGAAAATCGTATAGCAGTGCTCTAAGAGAATTTGCCGTGACTCTACATTCCTACAGTCCCAAGGCTTACAGATATCTGCGTCGCATCCCAAACACCATTAGATATTGGGCTGCTAAAATCTATGGAGAACCAGGCTTTACAGCGCAAAGCTTTGAATTTCTGAAAAAGAAATAGAAAAGTCAACTTTTCCAATCCTGTGCTCGTTAATGTTTGATGAAATGTCCATAAGAAAAGAAATTCGATGGAATGGCAAACATTTTCACGGATATGTTGATCATGGACTTACCATGGAGAACAGAGGATGGACCCTAAAAGGCATACCTTTCACAACAGCACACTTTCACAACACTTTAAGAATAGCTATTTTGACTCATCTGAGGGAGTATATCACAATGCAGACTATTATATAGTAATTTTTGTCACACTGCGAGCTCCCAAAAATACCAAGGCTTCGACAATACCAAGGCTTATGGTAAGCGTTAAGTAAGAGAAAGAAAAACGCCAGCACAATTTTATTTCAGTAAATTCCTACAAAAATTATCACACCGAGAAGTGTAAAATCTAACTATCCTTCCATACCGAATATTGAATTCAAAAACAAGCCTTATAGTAATACTCCTCCTTGCCAGTCTTTGATCCTTCGCGCTATGCATCCACCTCCTTGACTCTCTTATTTTTTCACAAGCCGGCACACGTCCTCCACGCACCGGCGAAAACAATTCTCGTTTCCCGGAGACGGACTCCCCGAAACACCGAGGCTTGGCGCCGGCTTTACGGTAGCAGCGAATCCGCGCCGACACACCTACTTTTCACAACCGGTACAGTCTTGTCTACTATCCCGACGCACCTATCTATCCTTTCACACCCTCTATCCAAATTATAGCGCACCTGTTAATCATACACACCTTTTCACAAACTATAGACTAGCACACCTTTTCTTCACAAACTATAAGCTAGCACACCTTTTATTCACAAACTATAAGCTAGCACACCTTTTATTCACAAACTATAAGCTAGCACACCTTTTATTCACAAACTATAAGCTAGCACACCTTTTATTCACAAACTATAAGCTAGCACACCTTTTATTAACAAGCTATAAGCTAGCACACCTTTTATTCACAAACTATAAGCTAGCACAACTTTAATTCACAAACTATAAGCTAGCACACCTTTTATTCACAAACTATAAGCTAGCACACCTTTTATTCACAAACTATAAGCTAGCACACCTTTTATTCACAAACTATAAGCTAGCACACCTTTTATTCACAAACTATAAGCTAGCACACCTTTTATTCACAAACTATAAGCTAGCACACCTTTTATTCACAAACTATAAGCTAGCACACCTTTTATTCACAAACTATAAGCTAGCACACCTTTTATTCACAAACTATAAGCTAGCACACCTTTTATTCACAAACTATAAGCTAGCACACCTCTTCTTATCATCCCAGCACACCTCCCTCTAATTTTTCACAATCCGGCACACGTCCTCCACGCGCCGGCGTAAACAACTCTCGTTTCCCGGAGACTGACTCCTCGAAACACTGAGGCATAGCGTCAGCTTTAAGCTAGATTCCCACTCGACGGAAAACACGACGGAAACGCGGCAGAAAGGGGTTCGACCGAAAAATCTTTACGCCGAGCCCGACGGAATTTCCGTTCAGTCGGGCGTAAGTTGTGTTCTATTTTTTCGGTCGTGTTCGGCGTTACGCCGGGGTTTCAGCCAATGAAATTATCCCAATGAAAACGTCATAAATTTCAAGAGCGCAGGCATACGCGAGATCGACTGATAGCCGCCATTTTTTGTGGTTGACCAAGGCTTATCGGAAACATACCACCATGAAAGAAAAATTAAATTAACGGAAGTAAAAAGAGATAAGATGTTAATAAGGAAGACTTTACTGAGTAGGTTAGAAAATATCGCTTCTTGTACGATCTAAGCGACAAGGGGAAAAAGATACCAATTAAGAGTGTGAAATAGATGCTGTAGAAACAACTCCAATTTGTCACGTGACCCAAAAAGATCTACCGCCAAACTGAAAATTCAGTCGTAGTGTGAACGGTCTACCGCCGGACGCCGGCGTAAGTTAAAATTTCTACCGTTGGCTGTGTGATTTCCGTCGGTTTTTTTCGGTCAAGTGGGAATCTAGCTTTAGGGTAGCTGCGAATCTGCGCCGGCACACCTACTTTTCACAACCGGTGCAGAACTACGGACGTTTCCGCCTAAGCGTCCGAGCACCGAGGCTTAGCAAAATAATAAAACGCACACCTTTTAAGCTTCGAGAATCTATCGCTAGGTCTCGATTTCATTTCATTTCGACCAATCGGATAGTCAAGCCAGTCGAGCGGAGAATTTAAACTGGTCAAAATCATTTTTCCATTTAAATTACGAGTCACCTCGCTATTATACTATCCCGACTCACCTATCTATCCTTTCATACCATCTATCCAAAGTATGGCACACCTTTTCTTCACAAACCATAAGCTAGCACACCTTTTCTTCACAAACTATAAGCTAGCACACCTTTTATTCACAAACTATAAGCTAGCACACCTTTTATTCACAAACTATAAGCTAGCACACCTTTTATTCACAAACTATAAGCTAGCACACCTTTTATTCACAAACTATAAGCTAGCACACCTTTTATACCCCAACTATAAGCTAGCACACCTATTCTTATCATCCCAGCACACCTATTCTAATCATCCTAGCACACCTATTCTTATCATCCTAGCACACCTATTCTTATCATCCCATCACACCTTCCTCTTATTTTTTCACAAGCCGGCAAACGTCCACCACGCACCGGCGAAAACAATTCTCGTTTCCCGGAGACGGACTCCCCGAAACACCGAGGCTTAGCGTCGGCTTTACGGTAGCAGCGAATCCGCCCCGGCACACCTACTTTTCACAACGGGTACAGAACTAGGGACGTTTCCCCGTAAGCGTCCGAGCGCCGAGGCTTAGATAAGTAATAAAGCGCGCACCTTTTAAGCTTCGATTATCTATCGGTAGGTCGGGCGTTCATTTCATTTCGACCAATCGGACTGAAGCCAGTCGAGCGGAGAATTAAAATCGTTCAAAATCAATTTTCTATGTATTTGACTTTGAAATTAACCTTACTTAATATCACAGAACACCTATCTTTCATTTATCAATCCTAGCCTACCTCGATATTATAATTTGATAGGACACCTACCTTTTTTCTTTTTCACACCTTTTTCAATCAAAGCACACCTAGATCTTGTAGTATGACAGCACACCTAATTTTTAGGTTTTCACCTATTTTTGAATCCTAGCACACCTCAATATTATAATTTGATAGGCACCTATCTTTATGTTTGTACACCTTTTTACTTTTGCGCTCTTTAGAGCTGAAAAGTATTGTTCCGACCTCTGTTGGCTGGACGGCTGGCTGGATTTGGTGTAGCCGCATGATAAGATTCTTCATAAATAAACTTTTTGAATTTCAAATTTCCCGCGAATTTTCGACTCCAAATTCACCCGTAGTTCACGTTACACCTCTTAATTCAAATTAAATTATTTTTCTGTCGGTGTCGGGAGGCGGACCTGCGACGTCCAAATCCACACGAGACGTCAGTGAAGACGCTCGCCGGCGCGCGCTACCACGTAGCTACGCTCGCTTATAACAGAGAGCGAGTTAAGTTAGAGTCAAGAGAAGAGAGAGGTAGAAGGATATGGACCCCCCCCCACCTCCCCGACGCGCTACACTGGGTGGCTGGATGCAATCGTAGATATATATATATTGTATCGTTTGGCGGTAGAGGAGAGACAGACAGACTTCGCACGCGCGCCAGACTGCCTTTAGCGCTGTGTTGCTTGCAATTTTTTTTCAATTTATAATTATTATATATCTTTTTAATCCTAGGCAAGATTAGATTTCTACTTGGGAACTTAAACATTACAATTAATACTATCATATTAATCAAAAAAGAAATTAAAGTTCTCCCCGACGGAAGGCGCGCTAAGGAGAGAGAGTTTTCTAATTTCACCAATGATATCGTTTTTGAAGACTCGTCTGCTTAAAAGTTAGGGTCAAGGTTTTATACTCTAAGATATCGCGCTCTCGTTAGGTTGGTTTACTAATAAAAATCAACAACTGAATGAAAAAAATTAAATGTATTAACAAAATGAAACTCGAGTCAGCGATTTAAAACTATAACTAGTTTGGGACGGAGGTATCATTGCTCACTATTTGTTTGGCAAGTTCAAAATTAACATAAAATAATAGGTAGATTTTTGCAGAATTAAATTGCACATTCTTTGCAAAATTAACTAATCATTTTGGCAGTTTCCGCTCTCGCTGGGTTCACCAACTAATAACAGTTACGTAAGTGATAATTTAAAAATAAAATCAACAACTCAAAGATATAAAATGAAATTTATGATCAAAATGAAAGTAATTTTAATCAACGACAAACGGAATCAACGTATTCATCTCTTAATCCACGGAAATATGAAATTTCTACATGCAACATGAAAGTGCTATCTACCTAACAATTTTTAGAAATGTAGTTTTAATCAATGAAACATACTCATTTAGAGTTAACTAATTATAAGTCGCTAATTTGATTATTATATTTAAAAAAATTATATTATTTAAGTAATAAATTTAAAGATGGTGTAGATAGTACCAATAGAGTATTCAAGGATTGATTACGTTAATATCAACGTATTAAACAAAAAGTATTTAATTATAATTTGGAATTTCCATTTAAATTTATACAGTTTTTCAAATGCCCATTGAGAATGAGAGTCTGTTACTGTATGTTGAAGACCTCCAGTCTCTGCCAAGTGATTTAAATTTCAGACCCTCCCTGTGGGAAAGGGGGAATTGAATTAACAAGACTAACAAACTGACATCATCCTTAAATTAAATAAGGACTATAAATGAAAAGTTAAATCAAGGTATTGAAGGTTTAATTAACGTTACTAAGAAAGTATCAAATAAAAAATTTACAACTTAAGCTCATCAATAAAAATAACATTAAGATAATTATTAATAGGCCTTTCCTATAATGAGGGTAGTAAAACTGTACCAGTCCAGAAAGAACATATAATTTTGTTTAAGAATGGACTAGCAATATTTTACTATTTTGTCTTTTACTATTTTGTATTCTGGCTGCTCTGTTGCCAAGAGTTTTTGTTAGTTTGCTTTGGTGACGATGGCCTAGGTTGCCAATAATTTTTTCCTAACCTCAGGCTCATACGGGAAAATGCCAAAGAGTGTACCTTATTCTAATGTTAGGAAAGGATTTTCAAATATCCATGCGGTGGCATAACTAGTTAAATATCAGCAACAGTGGAAAAACCTTGGCCTAACTTTTAGGGTGGTCTGCTACAGTATAAGGTACAATTCGTTCAGTAATATAAATCGGTTACATAATAATACAAATATAAATTTAAATAAGATTTGCAAACGCTTCAGAAACTCCCGTTACTCGACCCCGAATCCCCGATACACTAAAGACCGAGGCTTAAACCTCCTGAGCGTCCGTAGCTCGCGGCCATCTTTATTGTTTACATGGGCTCGTTACTGTGACTAAGTCTCCAATCCAACGTCAGCAAGATCATGGACAAAACAATACTGAAGCCTGAAGGACCGATGGCAAAGGGAGAAAGTTGAAAAATGCTTTTTAATTCGTCTTCTAGCGACAGATAGCAGTGAGCACAAAATGGATTTGTGCTCCCTGATACATCCAATAGATGGCAAGATGAGATGTCATAAATAGGGAGTCACAATTCACTAACTCACTATCAACCAGTCTGGGAAATAAGGATATTTTTTAAACTAGTCCTTGGGAACAGTGACCCCCCTAGTCCCCGAAATAATTAACTGGTCTCCGGACTGGTCCCAGCCTTTGTTCTCCTATAGATTTCCAATGAATAAACTGGTCCTGAGAACAAGTAACCCCCACTTCTTGAATTAAAAAACTAGTCCAAGCAATTAATAAAATGGTTTTGGACCAGAGGAAGTGTGCTATTTCCCAGACTGCTATCAACCCAAATTCATTTCAGTTCGGTTTAACAAACTGCTTTAACACTGAACCAACTCTGATTCCCCAGGCTCATGTACCGAAGCCATTTTGGTAGAAATAGGCTCGTCGGTTTAACGTGTAGTGTGTACCCAGTTTTTATGAATAAAATGGTTAGAATTTGTTGTTTGAAGAGTTGTAGAAGCTCAAGTAAAACAGAAAACTTGTGCTTCTTTCGAATACCGGGCAGTTTAAAAAACCAATGAGAAGCAACGTTCAAATTATCCCCTAAGCGACGTAACCTTTGGTAACAAAAGTTGGGCCTTGGAGCTGAGTCCTTAAGAGAACATACTAGAATATGTTCAAAGCATTTCGTCTCGGGGATATATTATCCTACAAATATTAGGTTCCAGTTCACTCATAGAACAGATTTTGTTAATTACTTATTTAATGAAACTGTAAACCAAATTCTTACTAGATTGGTTTTATTCATAATCGGAATGCTATTTTATAAACAATGGAAAAAACCCGAAAATTTTAAATTTGCCGGGGTCAATGAATATAGTAATACTAATTCTAGTCACTATATGGCGCGCAAAAGTGTAATCTGGCCGGGGTCATCTTGTTTAAATCCCAGCACACCTCGTTCTTACACTAACCAAAAATGGTACCTATAACTCCTTGAGGGCACACATCTTTCTCCTTCAGCCGAAACCCGTCTCGTAAGCGACGCTATTACTATAAATCCATGCCTTGGCACACCCCCTTTCAGAGTTCACACAGGCGATAACCAGGCAATTCTCCCTTGAAATACCATCCTCTTAGAAAAACACTAAAAGCACACCTTTTCAGCTTTATGAATCTACCCTCGACCAATTGGGTAGTTAAGCTACTCAAGCGGAAAAATTAAATTGTTCAAAATCATTTTTCTGTGTATTTGAGTTTGAAATTAACCTTCATTCGTTTATTCTCAAAGTTGTGGATTACCCGTGTTTGTACTTTATTTAACCGAACTTGAAGTTATAACAAATTGTTTTACATTTTTTGACTTTTTCATTGTTTAGTATAAGTCTTCACAATTTTTTTTTTTGGTTTTCTCATTGTTTATTACCCGTTTTTGTATTTTATATAGAGGAACTTGAAGTTATCACAAAATGTTTAGCCTTTTTTGACTTTTTCATTGTTCAGTCTAAGTTATAACTATATATTTAACATTTTTTGACATTTTCATTGTTCAGTCTAAGTTATAACTATATATTTAACATTTTTTGACTTTTTCATTGCTTAGTATAAGTCATCACAAATTATTTAACTTTTTTGGATTTTTTCATTGTTTACTCCTCACGGCACAATTGTGGCCTACCCGTGTTTTTTTTTTAATTTTTCTATACGAAACTTTACTTGAAGTTAGTTATCACAAAATATTTAAGAATTATTATTTTTTTTTCATTGTTTAGTGTCACGGCAAAATTGTGGCCTACCCGTGTTTTTTTTTTCAAATTTTACTATACGAAACTTTATTGAAGTTACTTATCACAAAATATTTAAGAATTATTATTTTTTTTCTTTGTTTAGTGTCACGGCACAATTGTGGCCTACCCGTGTTTTTTTTTATTTTACTATACCAAACTTTAAAAGTTGTTATGACATATTATTTTACATTATTTTTTCTAAATTTAATCTTTTATTAAAGCTTCCTCCTCCTGGGATGTCATTTGACTTTCGGAAGAAGTTTCGTGATCACTACATATTTCCTCTTCACCGCTTACTGTTTCTTTGGTTGGTAGGTTTTCTTTGGTTGGAAGGTTTTCTTTGCTTTGAACTTTCTTTATTACCACAGGAGTCTTCTGACTAATTGCGCATTTCTAGAGCAAAATTAAAGCTTAAGAAAATCAGTATCTAATAATAATTAAAATTGATATTTTGACTCGTCTTGAAGAGTCCTTTCACAATTATCGCATTAGTTTGAATAGCTTTTTTTAAAAAAAGCGTCAATAACCACGTATCATCATAAACTAAAAAATAAAATCCTATTATTATTAATGATTACCAATATCATCTCGCTGAGTTCTTTTAATTTATCACAAGGCTTTCTGGTTTTATTTTCTTGTGGCTCGTTTTCTACTTCGTCATCCACCTTTTGTAGAGGAAGTTTTGAAAACCTTTCCGTTAACTTTATTGCAGTTTAGTCCTGAAAGAAATATTTTAAAACATCAACAACATTACACGAGGTTCTTGGCATTGCAGGCCAAAAATATGTCAATGAAATGAACATAAGGAAAATCAAGCAAAAGCAGAGAGATAAGACAAGAAGAAAGATATTTACTTTCCCTAATAGCCAATTAGACTGTCCAGGACATGTGCAAAGACCTTTAAAGTAAACCTATACCCAAAGTTCTAATAACTAGAAAATTTTCACTCACTACAAAAGGATATTTAAACTCCTTTTCAAACGCAGGCAGTTCTTGAAAGATTTTTTATAGCATTGGAAAGTTCTTCCCAACCTTCTTTAGCCAAACAATAATCCGCGGAAAACGGAAGAGGGAGGCTCCTACAGAAGATAAATTTCATTGAGGATTTAGAAGTTCTAGATCTTCGTTAAGTTGCGCACTTAACCTCTTAAGACTATTTTTAAGTACAATTTCATTGACTTTAATAACTGTTACTGAACCTAAGTCAAGCATTGAAGTATTCATTTAAAAAGAAATTTATAATGCAAGGGCGAGATTACGCATCCCACATATAACATACTGTTTCTACTGAAAAGGTCTTTGACATCTTGGTCTAGGTTCATGAACTCCTTTCTTTGTTTTGTACTAATATAAGGTAGTTTGGTAATAGTGGAGTAAGAAGTAAGGTAGTTTGGTAATAGTGGAGTAAGAAGTAAAACGTTCTTTCCTTCCTTCCTAATGGTAAATTCGACTTCCATAAATAATCTCGTTATATTTTTCCTACAATCTTCGTAGTTTGACTTATTTGAAATCTGAAATATTTATGGTACATTTTCTTCATAAGTAACAAATTGAAAATTTTAAGCAAGCCTGACAAAAAGTAGCTCATATTCAATATTTTAAAAGTAATTACCATTTTAAAAATATCATTTGTGCCAACCCACATAATGAGATATTCATTTTTATTTTGTCGCCATCTATGATGGAACAAAATATTACGGACATCCATTTATGAGACATAAAACGGAAAATTAGCTCCGCCTTCGTCGTCGCATTTTTTCGTCGTCAGCTCCGCCTTCGTCGTCGTCTCGCCTTCGCTCTCTTTAAACTACTCCAGAGCAATGAGATAGAATATATATATGAAACCTAGAGTCACAACGTGAGATCTCGAGATCGACGTTTCGCAATACACCTTTTATCGAGCATGAATCTTTATCAAATACGGGTGGCGCCACCCTAAGAACTTTTTTATTAACGTCTGCTGCTATAATCTGTGTAACAAGCTGTCAAGATAGTTTTTAAACGTGTTAAATAAAATAAGCATACGCGAGTATTGAATTGTAACTCTATCTCTCTCATAGAGATCTATCTCATTGCTCCAGAGTCGCATTGTAGCCGTAACAGGCTGAGAAATAAGGATTTTTTTTGCTGAGCGCGTGATCGAGTTGGCTTCGTTTGATTTTTGCACATAACGACTTCTAAAGCCTTCCGTTAACGGTAATCAAACTTAATTTTCAGTGATTTAAACTATTTTTCGTGTTATCGCCGTCTTTTGGTTTTACCTACTGGCAGCGTTTTGCCATAGGTCTTGGAAAAGCTCTTATTGTTTGTTCCTCGGGACTCATGACGGGGCTTTTCTATAACTGTGTTTGAGACCTTACTTAAAATACCTCCACTCTCATGTTTTCGCTGTTATTCTTTGAATTTCGGTAATTAAACGTGCGGACTCGACATTTTTTGTTGCTCACTGCATTCCGCTAACGGTGTTTAATTTTTTAATTCGGTTTCATCGTTATTTTTAATTCGGTTTCATCGTTATTTGGCTCATTTTCGCCGAAAGTGACGCTGTAACGCCGACGGGGATATTGCCTAGTCCTTGTCTCAGACCGTCCTAAAAAGTTTAAAATTCATTATGCCGTCTGCTAAACACTATGATCTCATTTAAATTGTGCGGAAACGTGTTTTAAACTAATATGGGTCATTCCAAGGACACGTGTCTTTTGTGTGACCTCTTTATGTTCGGCTCCCTGTCATTGTAGCCGTAACAGGCTGAGAAATAAGGATTTTTTGGGGTTTGTTGTATCTCGGCTTTTGTTGAGGAGATATTCTTTATACGATTTCAATATTAATTAGAAATGTTACTGTATATAAGTAAGGCATTAATTATACAGTGCCTAAATATAGTTTTTGTAATAATTATCCTTTGCTATTATATCAATATGGAGTTCATTATACATTGCTAAAATACATTAGAAAGCGCGACAAAATTGTAAGGGTTTCCTTGGAACTCTTGTTAATCTTAGGAATGAAAGTGACAATGGACTTTAGTGTGGTGTCTGGCTTTGTAGTAGTTGTTGCTTGGTTGTATCTATTTTCTATGGTTAAGTAGTAAAGAAATGTCAGTAAGTACCCCCCCCCCCCAAAATGTTTGCAAATAATTACCAATTAAAAGAGGTTCATCCCAAAATTCAACAAGCGGTGCAAGTAGTTGAAGGTCTCCGACCATGGTAAATCCGTAAAACTCGGCTTCTAATAACAACAAACAAAAACAGAGTTTTGTAAATTTTTCCATGAGGCCAAGATGTCACATAAAATAAACTAGGTTAAACATAAAAGGCAAAACTATCGAAACATTGAAAAATTTGCGAATAAATTTAAAATATTTATTCAGGCCTTTTGTTTCTATTATTGTAGTCTCACGTCTGTCATCTAAATTAAAAAATAAATTATTTTTATTGAATAGCGTCACAAATTGATAGATTAGTAGTGAATTTCTACCCAGCAAGGTTGGCATCCCTAAAGGATTGCTTTGCTACTCCTAAGGGCAGTAAGTTTCCTACTGTGTAGAATTTGATAGTCTTTAAAAAACATTATATTTGGGACGCCAATTTTGACCCCTCCATCTTTCTCCTCTTTCAGCTTCATACGGTTCTGATCTTCTAAAATCTTTGAAGGTGCGTGATGGACCACCTTGACTATATCCTACGGTTAAGAAAAATACTTGTTTGTAATTCATAAATTATGTAATTTCTACTGAAAAGGGAGTATGCAAAGGGATTAATATGAGAGTTTCATTTTTAATGGTGGCGTAAACTTTCTATTATTCCCGCTTAATAAAGAAATAAAAAATTACTGGCAGTTTCCAAGGAGTGGTCCCACCTCTCCAAAAATTATAAAATTTATACCAAATAAAGTCTTGTAAAGTGAGGAAATTATGGTGTAAAAATATTTCACAATTGAGTAGAAAACACAGAATTTATTTTTGGAAAAAGCATGCAATTTAAAGGAAGAAGGAATAAAAAAGGAGTAAAAACCAAACCAAACCTAACCATTAAAAATAATTAACACCTACTTTTAATAATAATGAAATTTTTATAATTTTTGGAGCGATCCACTCCTTAGAAATATAGGCCTGGGGACAGATAGGCCAAAAACGGGCTTGACCTAGAACATTTGAACATAAAGATGAAAATTGGTACATGTGTTATTTTTGACCCAACAAAAAATATACTAAAAGTCCCCTGCTGTAGAGCGCGAGATTTCGAGGCCATCTTTGAAAATGGCCGCCGCGAATTACAGCTACAATTTATTCCACGTTCTTCCTCAAAATTTATGAAAATTAGTACATATTATGATTGGAACCACATGAACATCATGGCAAAATTTTACAGCTCTGTGTTCAATAGCTTGGTCGCCATATTGGAAAATAGCCGCCGTGAATGATAGTTACAGTATGTTTCACCATTTTGTTGGAAAATTATGAAAATTGATAGGTATTATAATCAGAGCTGTGTCAATCTCATAGTAAAATATTGAAGCCATTAGTCAGATAGTTTGGTCGCCATGTTGGAAAATGGCCGCCATCAATGCCATTTAGATAGAGTATATGGTTGAAAAATTATGAAAATTGGTAATTATTATGTTGAAGACCGACTAAACATCATACTTGAATATTGAAGACGTACTACTGATAGTTTGGGCGCCATCTTGGAAAATGACTGCATGAAATGCCAAATATATTACCGATATATAACTGCTTTCGATATTTCTTTAATGAGTAGATGATTTTCATGAACTTATTAAACGCCATAAAAATAACTATTTTCGAGTCAAAATTATCGACCCATCATCAAAAATGGTCGCTGAAATATTACTATCCTAAAATCTGAAAAAAGGAAAGCCATATTACTCGGATTTTGGTTAGGGAAAATGGTTTTATATGGGGTATATACATTCTAGTGTCGTTAAGGATTAGATTTAAGACACATTTTTAACATTTCGTTCATAATTCTCGTCATCCTGAAGATTTTTTATTACGGCTAATACCTTGACAGTGACCACACATTGCCCAGCAAGCTAATCCAGATCGTCTACATTCACAGTTCTTTATACAAGATGTTCTGCAGACTGCAGGTACAAATAATGAGTGTTATAAGTTCATCTGATGCCGGAAGGAGAATGGTGTGAATGGGTCTTCGACTTTCGCGATCGCGAACCAATCCCCACTGTTCAGGAATAAATCGTTTCCCAGCTATTGTTGGACTTGAAGATACGCTCGGAAAAAATGTAGTTTTGCGGTGTCGGTTGTTGGATTATGCTTAGCGAGATCAAATGAGGACTTGACAGTATATGTGATAACGGTTCCATTATACGTGTAATATCTACATAGTTGAAGTGTGACGTGTCAATTATCACCCTAAAAAAAGCGAAAAAAAATCTCTCTTCGGCAGCAGCTATGAGTTCCCTAGATGCAATATGGTCTTTAAAAAAGCCTAACAAATTTGTAAGATGCTATGTGTAGCGCCTAATCAAGGGTTCTGACATGCAATTATTATGAAAAATCTTCAGGATGACGATGAATATGTATTAAATACTAGAAATCTGTCTAAATTCTAATCTTAAACAACAGTAGAATGTATAAACCCCATATTAAATCATATTTTCTAATCAACATGTTGAGAATAACAGCTTAGAATAACTTTCCTTTTTTTCAGAATTTAGGGCAATGATTTTCATGTGGTCATTTTTAAAGATGGCGTCGATAATTTCGACTTCGAGATATCCATTTTTTGTTGTTTATTACGTTAATGAAAATAATCTATTAAAAAAAGGAATTTCAAAAAGATTTATATATTTGAAATATATTTAGCATTTCCAGCAGTCATTTTCGAAGATGGCGCCCAAATTATCAGTAGCTTTTCTTTAATATTCTACAGGGCCGGTAGGCCCTTGTAGATATGACATGACACCCTTCCGTAATGTTAAAGAAAAAGTCACACCTTTTAGGGTTATCGTCCCATAGAAAAAGCATTAAAATTTTTTTTAAGGCAATTGTGACAGGCCATACGGAAAAAGTATAGCGAAGTTAGTTTTCGGAATACTTCTTAATTAACAAGCATTTATTAAATGGGAAACTTACCTGTTCCGATTTTTAATTAATTAATTCTAATTTTTGTAATTTAACTAATAAAGATAGTACGTCAAAAAATTACTTTTGGGTCAGATTTCAGCCTAACCTTATAGCGCGCTTAAACCTATTTTCTTCATTTCGTTCTCGTTGACAACTAGAAGGTCCTAGGTTTGTGGGTGCTAACAAGTTTCGTTGACTATTTGTAAATGTTGGCTTTCTTGCTGATTTTCCTAATTTCTTAGCAGTAGACTAACTAATTACTTTGGTATTTCGTCCGAGCTTGAGCACCTTTATATGTATTTTCTAATTAACTGTAGCACCCTTAATAAGAAATAGGTCGTTATCAGGTCGAATTTTCGTCTAGAAAAGTAATTCAGGTAAATAATTACAGTTAATAGGGGTTTTTATATCTTTTGAAGTAAGTTTTTTTGCGCCGTTCTTTACGGCCAAGGCTCAAGTTGTAAAGGCTAATAGCACCGCATGTTATTTCCCCATAGAGCTTAATACAGTCGAAGGCAGAGGGCTGCCATTACCCTATTGGGAGCTGTCAAGACTTGACAGTTACTCTGTGTAATTATAGTCTCATATAGTGTCTTTCCTCTTTAAAGATTATTAAAAAGGCTGATTTCCAGCTCTCATTTGTTTTGGAATCCTGTGTATAGTCTGCTCAATTTTATGCTAGAAACATAGCCTAACCGGGTTAACCCTAGGTTTTTTATGCTGTATTTACTGTGTGCTCTTCCAATTTGATGTAAAAATGGCATACCTATTCAAATTATTAACGTGTTGAAATAAAGATAGTGCTTTTTACCCTGTGAAAAGATCGAAAACTTCAAAATACTACTGGTAAGATGACAAAAAGTTTAAAATGTTTTCCTTACGGCAGTTAAAAGGATGGACCCTAAAAGGCACACCTTACACACTAGCACACTTTACACACTCTTCTGAAAAACGCTAATTCGTACAATTAATATCATTTTTCACACTGCAAACTTGTACTATACATCCTACCTGTCAGAATGATGCAGAAAAGCTTAGTATACAGCATTTAAATTAATATCAATTGAAATAATAACGTTGTTAAGAGTAATTAGAGAATATTAAAGAATTTTGGAGTTTGTAAGAGCACTACCTTAGTGGGAAGAATCCCGGGCCGTCGGAGGTGTGCCTTTCCATGCCGTAGCACACCTCTCTTTTCATCGGCGTTATATTTTACACACTCCGTCGACGACCAATTCTTAGTGCGATGAATCCCGGGCCGTCGAGGTGTGCCTTTTCCATGCCGTTGCACACCTCTCTTCTAATAGGCGGTGTATTTTGCACACCTCGTCGACGACCAAGGCTTAGTGCGAAGAATCCCATCCCGTCGAGTTTTAAGGAGGTGTGCCTTTTCCATGCCGTTGCACACCTCTCTTTTCATCGGCGGTATATTTTACACACTCCGTCGACGACCAATTCTTAGTGCGATGAATCCCGGGCCGTCGAGGTGTGCCTTTTCCATGCCGTTGCACACCTCTCTTCTCATCGGCGGTGTATTTTGCATACCTCGTCGACGACCAATTCTTAGTGCGATGAATCCCGGGCCGTCGAGGTGTGCCTATTCCATGCCGTTGCACACCTCTCTTCTCATCGGCGGTGTATTTTGCACACCTCGTCGACGACCAAGGCTTAGTGCGAAGAATCCTGGCCCGTCGAGTTTTAAGGAGGTGTGCCTTTTCCATGCCGTTGCACACCTCTCTTTTCATCGGCGGTATATTTTACACACTCCGTCGACGACCAATTCTTAGTGCGATGAATCCCGGGCCGTCGAGGTGTGCCTTTTCCATGCCGTTGCACACCTCTCTTCTCATCGGCGGTGTATTTTGCACACCTAGTCGACGACCAATTCTTAGGGCGATGAATCCCGGGCCGTCGAGGTGTGCCTTTTCCATGCCGTTGCACACCTCTCTTCTCATAGGCGGTGTATTTTGCACACCTCGTCGACGACCAAGGCTTAGTGCGAAGAATCCCGGCCCGTCGAGTTTTAAGGTGTGCCTTTTCCATGTCGTTGCACACCTCTCTTTTCATCGGCGGTAAATTTTACACACCCCGTCGAGGACCAAAGGTAAGTACGATGGTATTTGGAAAGACGAAATTTGTTGGCGAATTATATAACATGAAATATAAGTACCGATAATTTGACACAGTAAAAAACTGTTGTAAATTAGAGATAATACCGGTTGTTTTTTATCTATATCCAGATTCTATTTTCTATACTTGTGTTTTTTATGCATCGCGGTCATTCTTGTAATCTTTATTTTTTATCGCGATGCCTTAACTATATAACCGGATAACATTCCGATAACGTTGTTCAGTTCTCAAAGTCAGTTCACAGTTGATCAGTTCCCAGTTATCTGTTCTCAGATATCAGTTGTCAGTAGCGTTCCCGGAAATTAACTTAAATGTTTCAATTAAATTAATAAAGAGCTTATAACCAGTTAATCCCAGAGTTGTTCTTGCGTCAAATAACAACAGGTTATGGGCCCAGCACGCTTCCACTGCGCAGAGGTTTAGAAGTCATAAGAAGTTCAACGCCGGGAAGATTATCCTTTAAGGTGCGGAGTCAAACGGAGAATGGCCGGAAATCACCTGGGACGAATCGAGACGTTAACTAAGGATAATTATGATACCTGGAAAATGCAAGTGGAAGCCCTGCTTCAAAAGAACGACCTCTGGGAGTACGTAGATGGAACTTCAACGAGGCCAACTCCGGTGCGGGGAACGGAAGGAAACGCCCAGGCGGTCGCTACCTGGGACAGTAATGATCGGAAGGCAAGAGCGGACCTAATCTTGTCGATCAGTCCGTCGGAGTTGAAGCAAGTAAAGAATTGCACGACCTCACGGGAAGTATGGCAGAAGCTCGAATCCATCTACCAGTCCAGTGGACCTGCCCGGAAAGCCACGCTGCTGAAGAAACTGACCCTCAAGAAAATGAAGGAGGGAGAAGATGTCCGGGATCACGTCCGAGAATTCTTCGACGCAGTAGACAAGTTGGCTGACATGGGAGTAGCTGTAAACAACGACCTACTGGCCATTATGTTGTTATACAGTCTACCAGAATCGTACGAGAACTTCCGGTGCGCAATAGAGTCCAGGGATACGTTACCTGATCCGGAAGCCTTAAAAATAAAGATCCTGGAGGAATCGGACGCCAAGAACTCAAGGGAAGACGAACCCGTGCAGAATGCGATGATGGGCAGTAACCACTTTTCCCGGAAAACTGCAGAAAGGGGTAGAGGAAGAAGCTTACGTGGACGAGGAAGCACGACCTTTAAGTACAAGTGTCATGGATGCAGGAAACCCGGCCACAAGGTAGCCGATTGCCCCGACAGAGACAATGGTTCAGAAAGAAAAACCAGAAAGAAGGAAAACGCCCATCATGTACTGGCAGAAAATTTGGCCGATGAAGAATTCGCATTGCACCTGAAGGATTATCACGATTCCTGGTGCCTGGACAGCGGAGCCACCTCGCATATGACTTCCAGCAGAGACTGCTTCAATGTTTACGAAGAGACCAAGAAATCTTTAAACCTGGCCACTGCTGAGTCAACGAAGATACGAGGTGTTGGCGAAGTAAAAGTACCCGCAACGAATGGCAGCGACAATCGAATTCTTCGCCTGGAACGAGCCCTTCATGTCCCGGATTTAAGAACAAATCTCCTATCCATTGCCAAGATGACAGACAAAGGACGTGAGGTCACATTCAAGAAGTCGCAGGCCTGGATTAAGACGGCAACCGGAGAAGTGATTGCAGTTGCTGACAGAGTTGGAGACCTTTATTTCCTGAGAAAAGCTGAAGAAACGGTCCATGCAGTGCAATCGGAAATAAAGCCTAGAAGCAACCTGGAAAACTGGCATTTCCTACTCGGTCACTTGAACGAGAGAAGTTTAAAGGAAATGGCCCGGAAGAATTTGGCTACGGGGCTCAACATTGAAAAAGATGCGAGTCTGGGAATCTGCCAAATCTGTATCAAAGGAAAGCAATCGAAGGAGCCGTTCCCGAAACCTGAAGATAGCCGCACCTCGCATGTCCTGGAAATAGTACACTCTGACGTATGTGGCCCGATGAGAGTAACATCGATGAGCGGAGCCAAGTACATCGTCGTTTTCACTGATGATTATTCCCGGTGGAGTGAAGTCAGCTTTTTAAAACACAAGAGCGAAGTGTTGAAAGCCTTTAAAGAATTCAAGCAACGAGCTGAAGTGGAAACCGGGAGAAAAATCAAGACCTTGCAGTCCGACAACGGAACTGAATACTGCAACAATGAATTCGACAGATTCCTGAAAGACTCTGGGATAAAAAGAAGGCTCACCGTACCATACGCCCCGGAACAGAATGGCATTGCCGAAAGAAAGAACAGAACACTCCTAGATATGGCCCGATGTATGATGATACAAGCGCAACTTCCACCATCATTCTGGGCAGAAGCGATGGCCACGGCTAACTACATTCGAAACCGTTGTCCTTCCCGGAGCATAAATGGAGAAGTACCATTTACCAGATGGACCGGAAAGAAGCCATCCCTGCAACATTTGAAGATTTTCGGCGACAAAGCTTTGCTGTTGGACGAAAATAAAAGGAAGGGGAAGTTTGCAGCCAGGAGCAAAGAATGCGTTTTCATCGGCTATTCTCAAGTCTCGAAGGCCTATCGACTATGGGTTCTGTCCGAGAAGCAAATTTACCGGAGTCGAAATGTCAAGTTCCTGGGAGAATTTAATAAACAAGGCGGATATGATGATTTCGTCACTCCAGAAGTAAACCTGAAATACGGAGGCAAAGCTAAAGGCGAAATCGAAATCCCGGCCACTACACACGCTGTAAAACCGCCAGGAAGAGAAGAATTCAAAGAAGTCAAAAAGGAGTTCAAAGATGAAATCCCGGAAGAATCTAATGCCCAGGAAAACGAGGACGTCTTCGAAGAACCCTCAGAAACCCTCGTTCTGAAGAAAGGTCCCGGAAGACCGAAGAAAATAAGAACTGGAGTACCCGGACGACCGAAGAAATCATTCAACATGATTCCGAGCGTCTCAGAAGAGTCTAATGAAGAGGCTACTGACGAGCAAGAAACCCTGTCCGATGAGTCAGCAAACCTAGCCATCTTGTCAGAACCTTTGTCCATGAAGCAAGCCCTGGCTTCTCCGTACGCAAACGACTGGAGGAAAGCAGTAACGGAAGAGTTCGTTTCGCTTATCAAGTGCGAAACCTGGGACATCGTTGATTGTCCGGAAAACCAAAAGGTCCTTGGAAATCGTCTCGTCTTCCGAACGAAGTACTTACCCAGCGGAGAAGTAGAGAAAAGGAAAGCCAGGCTCGTAGCGAAAGGTTTTGCCCAGAGACCAGGGATCGACTACCAAGAGACGTTCGCACCCGTCATTAGATCCAGCTCAATAAGACTGCTTATGGCCCTTGCTGTGGAAATCGGTTTGGAAGTCCACCAAATGGATGTCGTCACGGCCTATCTTAATGGCGAACTCGAGGAAGAAATATATATGGTCGTCCCGGAAGGATTAACAGAATCTCTCGAAGAAATCGTCAAGTCAACCCGGTTCGACAAGTCAATCATTGCCAGAGCAAAGAAATGGGCCAGCGACCTGGAAGAAGAGGGACATAAAGTCTGTCGTATCAAGAAATCCCTCTACGGCCTAAAACAATCGGGCCGCCAATGGTACAAGAAGTTACATCAAAGACTTTCGGAAATTGGAATGACACCATTGAAGAGCGACCCCTGCTTATACGTTTTGAGAGTCGCGGAAGATATTATGATCATTGGAGTCTATGTCGACGATCTGATCCTTGCAAGCAACAACCCGGATTGGATGACTGAAGTAAAGCTTGAACTTGGGAGAAAATTCGATATGAAGGACCTGGGGCCAATCCATCACTGTCTCGGAATGGAATTTCACCAAGATCTAAAACAAAATACCATCCGGATTTCCCAAGCGAAATATGCAGAAACGGTCCTGAAACGTTTCAACATGCAAGACTCCAAAGCAATAGCGACTCCAATGGATGCCAACAACAAGTTGCAAAGTCCAGAACACCCAGTAGCCGAAGAGATCAGTCGTATCCCGTATCAATCTCTGGTCGGCTCTCTCATGTACCTGGTAGTGTCATCACGACCGGATATGGCGTATTCAGTCAGCGCGTTGAGCCAGTTCAACACAAGTTATGACGAAACTCATTGGATAGCCGGGAAAAGAGTTCTGAGATACCTGAAGGGAACTCTTCATCATGGGTTGCTTTATCGGAAGACCGGATTGCCAATCCAGGGTTTCGTTGATGCAGACTATGGAGGCTGTCCGAAAGATAGGAAGTCATATACTGGATATGTCTTCAAACTAGCCGGCGCTGCAGTATCCTGGGAAGCCCGGAAACAGCGAACTGTTGCCTTGTCCAGTACAGAAGCAGAATATATGGCAATGTCCGACGCAAGCAAAGAAGCCATATATCTCAAGGGACTTCTCAACGAACTTGGAGTATCAGTTCCGGCGATCGAGCTGTACAACGACAACCAGGGTGCCCAGAAACTCGTTCAGAATCCTGTTTTCCATGCCAGAACGAAGCACATTGATATCCGGCACCACTTCATTCGAGACACCTACGACCAGGGACATATAGCCTTGCGGTATCTACCAACAGAGGAAATGCCAGCTGACATCTGTACGAAGAGCCTGTTCCGTCCGAAGCATCTCCTCTGCGTCAAAGCCCTTGGACTGGAAATAATTAAATGACCACCCCCTGGATAGAAGATTGAAACCACCGATATTAAGAGGGACTGTTGTAAATTAGAGATAATACCGGTTGTTTTTTATCTATATCCAGATTCTATTTTCTATACTTGTGTTTTTTATGCATCGCGGTCATTCTTGTAATCTTTATTTTTTATCGCGATGCCTTAACTATATAACCGGATAACATTCCGATAACGTTGTTCAGTTCTCAAAGTCAGTTCACAGTTGATCAGTTCCCAGTTATCTGTTCTCAGATATCAGTTGTCAGTAGCGTTCCCGGAAATTAACTTAAATGTTTCAATTAAATTAATAAAGAGCTTATAACCAGTTAATCCCAGAGTTGTTCTTGCGTCAAATAACAACAAAAACTGAAACCATTAACAATCTATGAAACTTGTAATCATTCTTCGGGAGCCTGAGATTCCTTTGAAGTGTACAAAAATTTTGAAGTGAACTTCTCCAGAAATGAGTTTTTCTCCATGGAAATGGTACTTATTGGTGTCTAAAATTAATTAACAATTATTTCTAATTATTATTTACCATTTTGATAGGATTTAATTGGAAAAAAAGTCAAAAATCAATTCTGCAGATAATTTGTTTTTTAAATTTCTGAAAACTTATCCAGAAATGAGTTCTTCTCCATGGAAATGGTACTAATTGGTGTCTAAGACAAATTAGCAATTATTAAAGGCACAATATTTTTTTGGTTACAAGATTAAAGTTAATTAAACCAAATAAAGGGTTGCTTTTATCCACTTCTTGGGATATTGTAGGTTTGTACTTTTTTGCATGTTATAGAATACTAAAGGCACTTTTATTTTTTAAACCTTTACTTAAATATTTAAACCTTTACTTAATAATTTAAACCTTTACTTCAATAATTTAAACCTTTACTTTAATAATTTAAACCTTTACTTTAATAATTTAAACCTTTACTTTAATAATTTAAACCTTTACTTTAATAATTTAAACCTTTACTTTAATAATTTAAACCTTTACTTTAATAATTTAAACCTTTACTTTAATAATTTAAACCTTCACTTTAATAATTTAAATTCTGTTAAGCCCGAATTGCCAAGTACCTATAGTCACTGGTCAGGCGGCAATTTTAAAATCGTCCAAAAATAATTTTTAACACCTTTTACAAATATTTTTTACTTACACGTCACATTGTTGACTTATAAATAAATAAATAATAAACTTTGCAAATTTTAAAATATTTTTTAATAAAATTCGTTTTTCACCAGAGATACAGATAATGATTAAAACCTCAAAATACTAATGATAGAAGCGTGGCTCCATTTGAATTGTGTTTGATTCACCAAAACGAAGCTGAATAATGTCAACTGCAAGATAAAGTACTTTTAAAAAATAATTATTAATTAACTTTAAAATTTGACAACGGAGGAGTATAATTGATAACAAATATCTCATTATAGGGTTCGTAAATGACCTTGAAAACCTAAAAAGTCTTTGAAATTGAAAATGGGTCTAAAAGGTTTGGGAAAAATATTTTTGGAATGATAGAGAAATTGAAAGTCGAGATTACAGTTATTATTATAACTGAATATTGTGCACCTGTCCATGCTCACAATTTTTAATGTTTGTGCATTAAAGTAAATTTGTAAGTTATATTTATAACCATAGCAATTCATTGCCAAAATGTCTCAATTGAATTGCGCCATACACATTGTTCAAGGTAACCTTTAATCTGATATATATCAGTCTATAGATAGGGTCATAAGTTTATAAGATATGTTCCATAAGTGTGTCATTCGTTAATGAGAGCTTGTCATGAAGTGACGTAGCCGAAACGTCATAGATTCCCGTAAAGTGACGCCTGGTGAGGCGCTGTCAAAGGCTTAGTTCAGACTAAATAGGAGGATGGACTGCAAAACCGAGTGTAGTCAATTCTCGCGTCGTTCTCGAACTAGCTCTCATTAAAGCTTCTGCATTACGAAGTATAGGTAGTGATATACTTATGGAACATATCTTATAAACTAGCTTTTTATGTATTTCTTAATAAAGCACGCCAGGCTTTAAAATTCCCACACCATCTTGATCATAAAAATAATTTTGAATGTTTTCTTCCTGTGGTAATTCGCACTGAATTTCTAAGTGCGGGTTTTGGTGTATTATTTATTTTTGCAGTTTCTGCATTTATAGTATGCATCTTTGTTATATTTTCTTATTTTTTGGCATGTGAAATGAAACCAATTTCTACATACAACACATAGTAATTGTTTCTGGTTTTTATTTCGAGACGTGCAGTTTACTGATCCAAGGGCGCATATGGTGAAATTAGGGTTCACGTATTTCTCCATCAATTCGCTGCTTTCTTCCTCTGTGTCCCTGTAGTAAAATTTTAGATCGTTTCTCAAATCAGCTATACTATTCAGTGATTTTATAACTTCATTAATTTGATCCTGATTAAAAGATGTTTCAGTTTTCTTAAGCTAATCAAACTCCACATTCGTGTTCAATGATGAATGAGCCTTATTGTAAGTTATCCACTTCCTACCTTCCTCTTTATTTTTCGGACTTTTACTTATAGTTGCAGCTAAAATGGACTTGAAGTAATATATCACAAATGAGCCACTGTCATCTGGCCACTGTTTTGGGCACTCTCTGCTATGAGTTAAAGACCATTTTTTCATTTCGAAATTGACTCTAGCGTTGCGAAAAGCCATTATTGCAATAGCTAAGAATGTTTGAAATGCCATTGTAGTTCACTAATTTTCGTGACGGAACCGTCCAAGACGAATTTTTTTTTCATTTAAAGAAATTAATCCTAACAACCAATGAGAGTTTAAAACACCAGGGTAACGTGGTAAAATAGCGGCCAAGATATCTTTGTTACCCGCTTCATTACCATCGAGAAATGACAAAATTTTTGTATCAACATCGGAAATAGATATTTGATGGCGATCATCGTGAACATTTTATAAAGCTTTGAATAGTTTAGAAAACGTTTCATGATTTATAAGGAGAACGTTATTTTCAAATCCAAAACGATTAATCAAAGTTTGCATTACACACTGAATAAATAAAGGTTTTCCAGAACACCCACTTTTAAGGATTTGCATATCCTTGCAGGTTTTTTCATTGCCTTCATTTGTAGCGCAAGCATTATATTCGGTGTCCCATTCTTGAGGATTTTCTGATCTCTGGTTTGAGGGTTTTGCCTTTTTGGCAAAGAAAGGGTTTTTTGTGTTCCCTCTTCTCTTCAATGTCTTTTGGACATCCATGGTTTTTAATTTTAAGGATTTCTGTTCAAATTCATTTACCTCTGTTGGTTCTGTGACCAACGAAATTTCTTTGACCAGAGTGAAAATTTCATCTAAGTTATCTTGTCCTTTAGGCTTTTCCAGATTTGGTTCGCTAAGCTTGGTTACACATTCTTCATCCGTAATATTTTTTTCTAATTCACATACCGAATTTTCAGAGCTTCTTCCTTGAAATGTTCCCTCTTCCTTTAAAGGTATTTTCGACATCCGCGGTCTTTAATTTTGAGGATGCGTCTTTTACTTCGTTAACCATTGTTGGTTTCGAGGATGTTTAATTTATTTTATCTTGGTCGTTAGGCTTTTCCATATGCAGTGATGTACATTCTTCATCTATACTATGCTTTTCCAATTTTGATGCCGAAAATTCTTCGCTTATTCCGTGAAATTTAACATTTCCTTGATTTCTACTAATCGCCACGTCAATTTCTTGGTTTAAAAAATAATTTTTTTTCTTATGTGTTGTCTGTAGTTCTTCGAGTTTGAAGTGCTCAGTTTTGTCTTCAAAAATTTCATTCTCATTTTGCGTAGCTTTTTTCACAGATAAGATGTGATGACAACGACGTGAATTACAAGAGCACTTATTTTCATCTATTTGCACTATGGAGTATTTAGAGGTTATTTTCTTGCAGTGTTGATTTTCAACAACATGTACATTATGGTAGGGATCAAAGCCAACGTACTTATTTTTCGAAACCTCTTTCATACTGCCCTTATTATTATTATCATTTTTGAGGTTGTAAGTAAAGTTTCCTCGTTTCACATTCTGAACTATTTCATGCGGATTTCTAAATTCTACACCAGGCAAAGCTAGTTCCAATTTTGATTTGATTTTCTTATCGTTCGAATTTTTATACATAATGTTAAATTCCCTTAATATGCTGATTTGTATGAGATATAATGATAAAATTAATTCATCTGGTTTCAAATCGTGCACAACGTTTTTATCGGTAAGTTGCTTGCTATAAGAAGGGCTTATGTCCGTGTTTGATGACACATCATTAATATACTTTGGGCCATACCTAATATTTTTGTTAGCAAAGTGGCCATTTCTCGATATGGCATCAATAACTTTCTTCTCGTTGTATGTATTTATTGGAATAGTCCTCCCGTATTTACCAAAATTTAGTAAAGGAAAAACACATTTCTGTATTTGGACTTACATTTTCGTGCAAGAGGAATAAAACGGAAAATTTTGTCTTCTCTGGTATTTCTGAGTTTGTTAGTCCAACCACAGACACATGAAAACCAGCAACCTGAAAAGTAGTATTGTATGATATCTCGGTTTTTGTACTTTTCTTTCTTGAGGAGGATTTCAAGACTCTGTTACCTAGGGATAGTGCTTCGGGTGCACCGCAAATAATATATACCTCTTCATCTACCATGAATCTATGTATTACTTTTGATAAAGGGCCCTTTTTCAACATACCTATGCTTTTGAAAAACCCTGGATTAACTTTCAAATCAAATACCACATTATGTGAAGAAACGTTTTTGGGAATCTGTTCTTCATTATCAATTTTTTCGACACCAATGCGTTTTGTGCAATGTACAATGCCATCCGAAGTTTCGTTTGAGGACTTCAATTTCTTGTTTAATGGCAATGTACCAGTTGATTTTGGTTTAATGTTAAATCGCACTGCATTTTTGGATTTCGATTACAATACTTTGTTTTTGCCCTGGTAATAAATTAGCACTGCAATTTTTGCAGAATCACTGCTCTTACGCAAGTAATATGTTATTTTTTTAAAATCATTTGTCACCTTAAGTGAATTCCCAAGTCTTAGGTAACGGTATGTTGATACAACAGCAAGGTTGTCTTTCCTGTTGTTTTTGGTGGGCTTCCAAAGATAACCGAAGGTTTTTTTGAGAAATGAAGAAAGCAAATATATCTCCATTTTTACCGCTGTACCTGCTGGAAACTGATTATTAAATACTGGGCCTGAAAAATTATTTTCTTCAATCTTTTTTAATATACCCTCAATTTCTTGTACTGTCAATGATTTTCGTATATTTTCCATAAATGGGCCCTTAATGGCCTGGGAAATCTGTGACTCTTTAACATCCTCCAAGGAAACGGGTGAGTTATCAGTATCAGTGTTATCTGATATCTCATTGTTTTCAAAATTACATGACTTAGAGTCCTATTCTTTCACTTTGGATACAAATTTTCGTGACTCTTTTACAGTACTGCAAAATGATTCATCCTCAGAACAAGCTGAGTTCAAATCGGATTCATTCCCTAAAGAATAATCAAGTTCTGATGATGAGTATATGTTCCCCAGTAGCAAAATCGACGTTGGGCCAATGGAGTCGGCTCGAGATTCAACCGACACGGCACTATAGTGCCGCAAAATGGTCGGTAGACTTTCCTTTTGACAGTCGAAATGTCCTACCCGAAAATGGGTCGGTCCAGCGGTTTTCCAACCTTTTCAAACGTGCACGGAAAATTTTCGGGATTTCCAAAATGAGGTCGGGATAAAAATTTTGCCAGCACTTTAACCGACTCTAAAAAGTAAGCGTGGCCAGCTCTTACCTTATCAAACAAGAAGTCGGCTTTGTTATCTGGTTATGGTCGGATTATTAATCTAATTGCGGTCGGCTTTATCGACTGTTATTTGTCGGATTTATGGATTGTTTGTGGTCGGCTTTATGGCTTGTTTATGATCGGCTTTACGACTTGTTTATGGTCGGCTTTATGGATTGTTTATGGTCGGCTTGATGGATTGTTAATGGTCGGCTGTAGAATATTTTAAAGGTCGGTTTAGAGATCTTTTACTGTAGGTAATACGAAGTGGCTCTGATGATTCCCTCCCATTGGACCGAAATCCCATTGAACCGAAACCAAAGAAGGGATCTCCCATTGGACCGAAATCCCGCACCTTGGGCGGTTTACGAAAAGTGGAGATAGCCATGAATGGCTGCACTTAACGTTAGTGTACACAGCCTAGATATCTCCGATAAGACGAAGTAGCAATGAGTTAACCGTGGAAACGAATTTAAAGGCTTATGTAAATTTAAGGGAATGCTACAATAAGCCGTAAACTGTAACATTTTCTTTAATGTTACTTTAAAATGATACTTAAAACGAGAGACTTATATTTATATCAAGGTGAATAAACATATTACACTATATTGTTGATTCTAAAATTTTATTTTATGTTTTGTTTGTAATACAAATCCAAGTTTCTTTGATTTGTCTTAAAATAATGAACTTCGAAATGTTTAGTATGTCGACCTCTCGACCGTTGTTGCTAATTTGATAAAAACCCATGTTAGTTGGTAAGGCGTTGAGCAGCCGACCTAATCCTTCCTTACACCAACCGACTTAAAATGTAACTATCAGCCAACTCTATTTGTTTGTCCTCACGTCCGACTTCAAAGCGGAGCTAGTAACTGAAGTTGGATAAGAGTCGGACTTTAGTTGTAAGTGCCGACTAAACCTTAAACCTACGAATATACCTCGAACCGACTCAAACGCGGAAGAAGCTTCATTACAACTAAATCTGAAATCTTTAGTATGATCGGTAGGCAGTCGGATATGCCGACCTCTCGTCCCTTGTTGTTATTTTGATAAAAACCAATGTTAGTTGGTAAGGAGTTGAGCAGCCGACCTAATCCTTTCTTACACCAACCGACATAAAATGTAACTATCAGCCAACTCTATTTGTTTGTCCTCACGTCCGACTTCAAAGCGGAGCTGGTATCTGAAGTTGGATAAGAGGCGGACTTTAGTCGTAAGTGCTTACTAGGCCACAAAGCGAATAAACTACCTCGAACCGACTCAAACGCGGAAGAAGCTTCATTACAACTAAATCTGAAATATTCAGTGTGATCGGTAGGCCGTCGGATATGTCGACCTCTAGACCCATATTGTTATCTTTTTTTTGATAGAAACGCGTGTTAGTTGGTATGGAGTCGAGCAGCCGACCTAATCCTTCATTACATTAACCGACTTAAAATACAACTATCAGCCAACTCTATTTTATTGTTCTCACGGCCGACTGCAGCGCGGAGTTGGCAACTGAAGTTGGATAAGAGTCGGATTTTAGTCGTAACTACCGACTAGACCATAAACCGACGAATCTACTTCGAACCGACTCGAACGCAGAACACTTGTGTTACTGGGGTTAAGATTGGACTTTGTATCAGAGTACAAATTTTCATCACAATCAAAGAAAGACCCATCACATTCAGATAGCGCCTCTTCGTTAGAGATCGAGGCATCTATATTTAGGTTTTCATCAAGTTTTGGATTATTGAACTCATATTTGTGGACCATGAGCGTATTTGAGTTTCCTTCAGGTTTTAAATCAGACTCGGGTTTATAGATCGAGACAATATTGTAGTTTGCATAATGTCTTGAATTTGACTCGTCTTTACAGATCGAGACTATATTCGAGGTACAAACAGTTTCAGAATTTGTCTCCTCTTTATTGGTGGAGACAATATTAGAGGTTCGAACAGGTTCGGAATTTGTCTCCCCTTTATTGGTGGAGGCAATATTGGGCTTTGATTCAAGATTTGAAGTTGATTCATCTTTAGAGATAGAACGATCAGTCGTGTTTGAATTCAATGTAGTAACTGATTCATTGAGTTTCACATAACTACGACTTAATTTTGAAAACCTCCTCTTCTTCTCACTTCGATTCATATTTTGAAAAATATATCTCTGACTTGACGTTAGCCTATCGTCACCGACTAGCCACAAAATGATACCGTATCAGATGGTTCAGAGCTGAGAGCACAAAGCAGAATCTTTTTGCACTTCACACTTGACAGTTGACACTTCTATTCGTTCCTCATGGCCGACTCGATGACGCAATGGAAGGCGTAAGCGGGGCCGGAAATAAGAAATATTTCTTATAGCACATGTGTCCAGTGACCCCTCGTTTGACTCGAAAATTTATAGGACATTGTCCAGTGTAGTGTGCAAAAATAGTGTCGCATCTTCATAGTCCAGCTTCAAAACTTCGTAAAATTTATTGGTCAAACTTTCCACTTATGTGACATTTTAAAATTTTTCTGGACAATATCTAGTGTCCTGTGCTTATTTCCGGCACTCGGCGTAAGCTGCCCGAAAAGGAAACGTGATCGTGTGGGCTGTGCTCAAACAATTAGAAACAGTAAAAGGCGCGTAATTTAAAGTGGTTTTTTGAACCCTAGGACAAAAGACATCTTCCTCACAAATCTCAGCATAACGGGTTGGTTTAAAAGGTTAGGGTGTCGGAGAGCCCCTTTAAACTTACGAGGAGGTATAAAAAGGAAAGAACAAAACATATCCAAGTGCATTAAAAAGTGTTATGAAAAGAGAAAGATTATTTTAACCAAGGAAAATGTTAACAAATTAATAAAAATTGGCTTACATGTGGAATAAAATTAGGGATATAAAGTAAGGAATGATGAAATAATAACGAGCCAAATTTCTTAAAAAAATTTTATTGACACCCTAGGTATTACATATAAAAATTGCCATTTTACAAGAGCGACACAATCGCCAAGTTTGTCTCTATAGGAATTGTTAGCAAAGCCCACTGATGGCGAAGCCCATCTCATGTCCCCCTAGGTTAGTAATTCTATTAAAATAAACATTACCTTCAAATTCAGAATGAAGCTTGCATATCCTCCCCTGTGGCTGACCTGAAATTTATTTACTGTCAAATTCTACAGAACTTTGACGATGCCGGCACCTTTAATCTTCCCATAGAAATGTTGGAACAGCATCAGCTTAACAGTGTCACCTAGGGAAAGGTTTTTGTGTTAAATAATCAAATAACTTCAGATAAAATCACTTCGTCGTGACTGTGTTAGTCACGTAAGAGTTTCTTCTTCTGTTTTAAGACTTTGAAGTTTTAACTCCGTCTTTCCTTTTAAGAATTTTATGATATGATGAAATTTTCCTAATAATAGTGTTGAAAAAATCATTATTTTTTTTGCTACACGCGTTTTTCAAGGCACCAACCAAAGATATGAAAGCCACGCTATCTAATACCCATACTTGATTCTCTAGGTTCAATGTTTCAACTAAAAGGCGCATTTATATTTCAATAACTTTATCAATAAATCTCTTCTCCCAACTTCAAGCTACGTGTGTACCTATTTCTATCAAAATCTTTCTCGTTATACAGATCACCTTCACTGAAATCCAATTCTAGTGGCCTTTCCTGTTCATTTATATCAATATCTTCGTCAAGATTGAGACTTATGAATACCCTTTCATGTGGATCGTCATCAATTTCAAATCTTTTTCTTTTGGTTGAAGCGTTGAAAGAAAGTTTTCTTTTGGTCTTCATCGCTATCATTTGGGACTTTCTGAGAGGGTTTATCATTTTTAGAAAAGTTGATATCCAAGGTTTTACAGGATTTATTTTTCTTTCCCTCGCCGAGGGGAGTTGAATGTAATATCGTTTTGTTCATAGCATTTATAGAATCTGGAGCGTCCGTAGAAGTATAATCAAAATCTACAGTCCTTGGTTTTTTCTCCCGCTTTTGGTGGTACCCTTCAACAGGTTCGTCAGGTTATTCTTACCGAATTCCTTTGAGGTACATGTGTCTACGGACATGGTTTTGGCCACCGCTAAAACATGATAGCATTCATGAACTTCACAGGAACATTTCATATTTTTACTTAAATGAAAATTATGACTAGCCACCTCCTGAAATGGTTCTTTTACAATGTATACTTGAGTATTTGGTTCGAAAGAGACGAGTATGTTTTTTGTGCACAAAGATGCCAAGAAGTTCCTTGTGTTGGAATTATATAGTCATCTAAATGTCGTTCAAGCATTGTGTCACGAACCTCTTTGATGCAATTTTCTGCATTTTTCAATTGTTCTTCATTAAAAGGAATTATCAAAAGTAATATAAGAAACCTCCCTTCGGGAGGAAAGTATACAAAGCGCCATAGGCGTAACGTAAAAAGCGCGATACATCCTCGTACCACCAAATACCATATTGATAGACTATCACGCATGGACTAGGCTCAGAAGCTTCCTCCATGCTTAGTGCTTGTCGTGGAAAGTAGTTCAGCTGAGAAAAAGAGTAGTCTGCTAGACCGTCAGTATTGAATAAGATGGAGGATGCCGAGTCGCAGTGCAATTTTTACGTTCGAGATTTGGCAAATAAACATACGCAAACGGTTGTTTCAAAACGGAAATCTAGCTTGTTAACATTAAGCCAAGAGGATGAAAATGATGAACCGAAGAAGAAAATATCAAGACAGGTAATAACACCATTTTATGATCTAACTTTACATCGTGCTGGGCCTTGGTAAGGTAAACATTTTAATTTTTACTATTCTGTACAGAACACTATCATTTCTCCTGAAAACCCTATAACCACATCACGGCCTGTGAAATTTCAAATTATAATTGATTGGTTATCATCAAAATCTAAAAATAGTGCGGTAATTACTTATGGGGAAAAATTTGGCACTGCTAAACCTAATGCTACATTCCCAAGCGAATTTAATAAAGTAAGGATGATGTGTGCAAAACTTCATATAATTTTAATATCTATAAAACTTGTTTAATGGTAGGCTTATTTAGAAGTAACAAGAAGTGACATTTTCATGCCCCAACTAAGTTTGGAACCAGCGAGAGTTCTTATTGACAGTGAAGGGGAGGCCAGATTGATGGTTGTTTTCAAAGGATGTGTTATGAAGAAAAAGTTATTTGATGATGAAACTTTTTTGGACAATGAAGCAGTAATTGTTTTTGAACCACTACTGTCGGATCAATTTATTCTGTGCCCAGGATTGACAAAAGAAGCAATCGCAATTGTGAAGTCACGGCCAATAATGCCAAAAAATATAATTGAATTCTTTTATCCAACAAGTCACATTTGTTCTCAGAAATGCTTAGTTTGGTTTAAAATTTCATCGAAAGCTGCCATAGCAGATGTAAGCTCCGGCAAATATGCTTGCAGCAATTGCAGTTACGCCTCTCGGTATTCTAAAAGATTAAGCAACAAGGAATATACCTTAAAAAATAAACAATCTCCCTCTTCTCATGTTAACTTAAAATACTTGTCACCTCGTTCAACAAGAACAAGACAAAGTATAGCTAGAAATAGGAAGCGCAGACTTTTTTTGAGTAAAGAGAATCTCCAAGAAAAGTGTCACGCTCTAAAAATCAAATTAAGTAAAAAGCAAAGTGACGAAATGGTTAAAGTTTCTTCTATTATAAGTCAAGATTATGAAAAAGAACTTGAAAGTGTTCTAGCAGGGAACGGAAATGTGGATGCTTCAATAAAAGAAACTGTACGTGATGCTTGGTTAAAAGATTGTGAAGTTCATCATGCTAAAGACGTTTTGGATTTTGCAAAAGATCAACAAAAGAATAGTGAGTTATAAAGCGGAATATCAAAATATTGTTATCTCTCGGTTATGTCTCTCTAAATCGCCGAAACATTTTTTATTGGAAATTGGCGACAGAGGAAATTACTGGAGTGCAATATCTTACCGCATAGGTAATTATTGTCTAAAATTCTAAGTATGTTTTACTATATTACCAAGCATAAAAGCTCATTTTCATCTGTGTCTGTGTTTCATTTTTATTAAGCCCAAGCTGTTGCCTGCCGAAGCAAATCTGCTTACTTGGCTTTGCAAAGCTTCAAAGTTTTAAAGCTACCAAGTTGGAAGAGCATTCAAAATAAAATGTCTCAACACTTAGAAGAGCCTGGTGTTAATATGGATTATTTGGCGAAACAAAAGGCACTATATGATCATTTCGTTAAAGACCAGGTTGTTAATGGTTTTAAAGAACCAAAAGGTGATGGCATACTTATTTTCGACGAAGTTAACGTGACATGAAAAGTCATCTGGAACAGCAAAAATCACAGGCTAATTGGTCTTGCAACGTCAGAAGAACAATTCCCAACGCTTGATGATGTATATGCTCAGTTTGATGACAAGGACATTCCTAAAGCTGCGTACATGCTCCAGTTCCTTTGGAGAGACTTGACATCAAATTATGATATTGTTGGTCCATATTTTGCTGCGGAGAGCTCAACCAATTCTCATTACATCGCTGCTTGCCTGATGGAGACTTTAAGAGCTTTTCACCTGGTTGGCTTTAAAGTTTCTGCTCTTCTTTGTGATGGAGCAAGTTCAAATTTAAGCTTAATAAAGATGACGCAAGAGCGGTTTGGAGCCTATAGTGTGAAGTTCCCTCAGGGTGGTGATATTGACGTCTCAGTCAAGCCATGGTTTGACAACCCTTTTACAACAGAGGGTACCATTTATTGGCTTATCTGTCCATCGCATCAGGTGGGTTTCAACTTTTGCCTAAAATTCACTATACGTCTATTTATGAACATTTTATGTAGATGAAAAACCTCATTAATGCCTTGTTTGCATCAAAATCAACTGGTGCTCGTGACTTTACCATAAACGGGGTCAAATTTGGATGGGACCAAATTATTGCCTTGAAAGCAAGGGAGGATGAGAGGAGGGACAAAGGAGTTCCTCGATTGGTACCAAGGCTGCTCCAGAGTTATATTGAACGAGACTCATGGACAAAGTTAAATGTGAAGCCAGCCAAAATAATGCAGGTATAGGTACCTCTTCTTTCAAATTTAGATCTGTATTGTTTTTTTCGCCGTACAAAATGTAGCAAAATGATGTAATGTCGGAATTATATGAATATGCCAATCCATCTGATGGAGTTATGCCTTCCGACCATAAAGAGACGATGGCAACATACAATTATTTAATGGCTCTGAACAAGTTGTTCGAAAATGGCATGTTGTCTAAAAACAAGATTCGGCATCCAAATGACATCCCGCTTATCAGCATTCGCGAAGGACTAGAGTTCTTCAAAAATTGGTTGATGAACTTAAAAGGTATTAAAACCCCACACGTGGGTATTACATTTAAGTGAAACCCTAACAATGTTATATAATGCTCTTACAGAAACTAATTCAAAATTTAATTGTTTGTATCCAAGCAAAGAATTCATTTGGTGGCAGGTAAAAATTTGCTCAAAATGATATGTTTCCATTACCTAATTTTTGTTTTTCGCTTTTATTTATTTATAGACTTGGGACCTTTTGCGAGTAATGGTTTATGGCACGGAAGGTCTAGTGAAATATTTCTTCAAAAAATACCCAGAGCATTATTTAGTTCCAATAAGATTAAATGGCAGCGCAGTTGAGAGCTTATTTTCTCAATACAAATTTAATGCAAATGGCAAACTAACAAGTGTGAACTTCGCCTACGCACGGAAGTCACTACTAACAAAGCTAGATGTCCATGGTCGCCATCACTCCAATGCCAGTTACAGAAACGAGTCTCTTAATCTTCTAGAGAAAATAGTTATACTAAAGAATTAGGGTCACACGATTACATTTCCTATTAAATTTTGATTAAATAAATATTTTGGCCCTTATATTTTTGATCATATAATTTTCAGGGTTCGTACACGACCTGAAAACCCGGTTATTGTCAGGGAAATTGAACAGGTCAGGGTTGAACGCAGGGTTCTGGAGATTTTTAACATACCCAGAGTTCAAATGGATAGATGCATTAATTGTTTAATGAACATACCATATGAAAATCTCTTTGAGATTCAGTAAAATAATTAAAGAATGTTTACGTTAATATGCAAATGAACAGTTTTAAAATATATGTACTAAATCGATAACTAATTCTCTTTTGTAATTAAAGCATCCGATTTATTGTATTAGGAAACAGAAGTGTTATAACATACTTCGGGAGGGGGGGATTCTTGAATTGGCCTAATTTTACCTACTGAGGATCCTTTGGTAAATTGGCCGAATCGGATCAATCCTGAAAATAAGCTTATTTTCATTTACTTAATAATTGTCCCAATAAACAAACCTTTCATTATAAAAACATTTTTATTCGAGAACATAATCGCTCAAATGTGTTGGTTTGTAACGAATTCTCTTGCGAGAATTCCCAATTTTTTCATCACTAGAAGTATCACAAATTTTTATTTTATTTACTACAGACATTAATGCTGCTCGACTAGATTGGGCAATATGAGTATTAACCGCGTAAGTTTTTCTTTTCTTGAAACGTTTCGGGTTTGTAAGAAATTGGTCATCGCTTGGGTCAGTTTGCATAGGAACTAGTTTATTGCTTTGGTCACTTTGCATAGGAACTAGTTTATTGCTTTGGTCACTTTGCATAGGAACTATTTTATCACCTTGTTCAGTTTGTATAGGAACTAGTTTATCACCTTGGTCAGTTTGCGTAGGAACTGGTTTACCACCTTGGTCGCTTCCCATAGGAACTTCAGATATACTTGCTACTTCTTGCTGAATACGAATGGTAGTTGACATGGATTCCTGGAGAACTTTTTTTTTAGTATTGCCAGGTACTTTTGTACTTGGTTTCTTGGAACGTCGGGCAGCCTGTTTTGGTAAATTGGTTCCACTTTCTCCCATTGAACTCTGCACAAAAAGTTTATCTCTCAATGAGCTACTTCCCTTAGAGGGTAGCTTCTTCTTTTCTGAGAGTTTCAAATCTCTTGCCGTGATGAATTCATTTATTAAAGCATTTGTCATCTTTCTTATCCATTCTTTGAAAAATATTTCGTGATCCGAATTTGGTCTTTCTTTCTTAAATATTTGATTGCAGGCTTCGTAGAAGAGCTCAATGTGATCTCCTTGATTCATTACATAGGCATGGGTGGCTTTAATAATTTCTCTTCCATGCACTTTAACAGATGTTTCATTCAAAATTTCTCTAATCGTTTTATTAAAACTGAACAAGCATGGAAGCAACTTAGCGTTGGGTAAGAACATTCCGCCTCTGTCACGAACTTTCATTCCAGCAAATTTTAGTTTTTTCTTATCGTCAATTGACATACGAATATTCATACAATAGAAATACAAAAGCCGAGCTTTTTTTATTTGTTTTTCTGAAAGCTGGGATTTTTTCCGAAAAATAACTTGACGCTTTGCGACTCTCCAAATTTCGCCTATAGATCCTCCTCCAACAGATAGCAATGAACGAAAGAAAAGCTTTTCATCTTGTTGTATAGTCTGATCACATTCAAATGTTTCTACATTTGGTTTTTGGCGAGCCGCAATGGCGTCTTTGAATATTTTAAAAACCTCAAATGCGTAAATGTGCAGCAATTGAAGAATATCGTCGTCTAAAGGCCGTGGCTGAATATTGAAGAATTCCGATTTTAAAAATTGAAACTTTTTTCTAATTGCACCGTACCACTCTATTATTACAATTGTGCACTTCTCTACGTTGGATTTTAGTCTTTTCTTTACTCTCTGCCCACAGTTATTGGTTGAATTTTGATTGTTTTCATAAATTTCAAGAAATATGCTTCCTAATGTCTTCACTAGCTTTTGCAGCCGCGTTTCTTCATCATCTTGACAATCTCCATGCCAAGGCTTACTTAAGAATTCCGAATGGAGGTTCCGAATATTTTCATTGTGAATTTGAGTTAAAAAATTGGGTGTAGAAATTTCTGAAATACATACAGTTGTGGCCCTCTCGAACAGTTCCCCCATAATTTAGCATATTGATTCAATTAAATCTAATGTAAGGAATGAAAACGAACTTCGCAAAGAGAAGACTACCTTTAGACATTGCCGCTGCTTTAGAAGAAAGTTTAACAGGAGAAACAGGCTTAAGCAGCCGACACAACAAGGACCCTAAATGGGAGAATGTATTCCTACGCGTTACGCGGCGCGGCCCGGCCCTATTTTTTAAACTTTGTTTACGGCCGTATAAGTGCGCGGGGACATTCGCGGTACGAGGATGTATCGGGAAAAATTCGCCTTTGTATACTTTCCTCCCGAAGGGAGGTTTCTTATATTACTTTTGGAATTATGTAATACAATGCAGAAGCTGAACATTTTAAATGGTAGTCACCATGTCCACGGTAACATCTATTAAATTCGACCAAATAATCCATTTGCATCTGATGCAACAAAAGAATAAGATAATCCTCATTTTGTTCTTTATTTCCAATTTCGGATTTCAACTGGCTGTTAAAGGCTTCCGATAGGTTGTTTGTCGGTATTTTATTTTGAAACGCAGCAAACTGATGCGTTTTGGCTTGTATGGCACCTCTTTTTAAGTCGTTCTTGATGTTTACGTTTATGTATTTGAGGAATTCTTGCGACCACGATTTTGAAAAATTTTCGTACAGAACCTCGAATTCCTCTTCACTTCTAGCCTTTATGATTTCCCTGATAAATTCCTTATAAGCCAGTTTTTCTTTCCAATTTGCTCCAGTTTCTTCAGGAAAAAATCTATGTTTCTATGTATGTGGTTTTGACAAAATCGAATATTCTTTTTTGCTTGAGGGCAACTGCATGCAATGGCATATATCAGACCTTTTTCTCGATCAGTAACGATAGGAACATTTCGTCCCCAAACATCGAATTCCATTAACGCTGCGACATACTTCCAAAAAAGTTTATGAACCTCCTTATACCGTTTTTCATGTAACAAATAAAAGACGAGGAATAGTGGATCACCCTCGATCGCATTACTATGGCCGAAATATAAAAGTTTCCTATATCATAAGTAGTGTCATATGAAATTAGCTGTTCAAGTGACGCATCATCGTATGAAGCCTTTAATAATTTTTGGCTAGTGTAATTACTTCCGGGGCACCCCATATTATGTAAACTGGACCACAAATTGAAATAGAGCGAATTACGTGTTTTAATGGTCCGTTTTTCAAATAAATAGTATTTAGTCTTGAATCATTAGTAATTTTTTTCTTTTGGTCAATATTATATTTGAAATTTTCTGCTTGCTTCCTATTTCGAGCACAAATGTCTTCAAGATTTTCATAATCTGCAGCTATCTCACTGTCTTGTGGTGTTTTTGTGGTGTACTTTTCTACGGTTTCACGTTTAGCTTCTCGGTAAGCCTTTTTTGGCATGACGTCATGAGTAACCTTCTTTTTTAAACTGTTTTTTACGGAAGTAATGGTTGGTGCAAATATCCTATCATGCACTGTGGAATTACCATGAGGTCTTGGTTTCCATAATCTTTCGTTTCCAATATATTGGACAATAATTGGGACACGGCTGCTGTCCTTGTTGATTTCTAGTTTAAAAACCACTTTCCTAAAAGCATTGGAACATTTCCCGCTATCAGTCTTAATATAATAATATTCTTTCTTAACAGAATTGCAGATCTCATTCTTGGTTTTTTTCCATAGCATTCGATCATTGTTGATGTCAGAAATTTCTTCTTCCGCAACACAAAAAGCATAAATTTGTCCTCCACAAACTTTAGTGTTCAATGGTAATGGCGTTTTTAAGAGTGTCTCCTTAAATGTTTTTTTCAAAATGTCACCAAGTATTATCCTTGCCTCATTGTGGTTCAAAGTCTCTGATACATTAATTTTAAAAGCGTGAGTTTCAAAGGTTGGATATTTTGACGGATCTGACGGAGTGAATCCTGCTTCAACTGAACTTATAGTTTCTTTGGGATAATATTTTTTGGTGACCCTATTTTTTAAGGATGGTTGAGACTGTGTATTTCCAATATCACATAAACAGTCATGTTCATTGCCTTTTTTGGTCAATATCAGATTCAATGAACTATGACTAGAGGGAATGTCCTGTACAGGATCAATTAAGATTCTTTGACAGTCGCCTTTTTTGGTTGACCTATGATTTGTACTTTGTACAGAAGTAAGATTCTCAGCAGCATAACTTGAAATATCTTTAGAGTCGCCTTTTTTGGTCGACCTCTGATTTTTAGTTTGTACAGTGTTCAAATTGTTTGCCAAATTAATTGAAATTTCTTCAGAATTGCCTTTCTCGGTCAACCCTAGTTTGTCACATGTTTTTTCGTAATCAGAATTTACACAGTCTGATGAATTTTTAGTAGAAGTACAAGTTGACAATCTTTTGTCTATGGTAACATCATTAAAGTCGCTATTTTCAATAGAAATACCATAAAATTTAATATCGTTGATATACATATTGGCTTCCTCTCTAGTACATTCTTCTTCTAAAAAATATTTAAAGGCATCCTTACGTGACAATCCTTTTCTATATATTTGAACAGCTGAAATTCGCATGTTTATTAGTCTTCTCAAGTCAGTTTGCTGCTTTGTAGCACTCTTGTGGATTTCTCCCAGACCCATCCTATGTTGTCTGTTGTAATCATCATTAGTGCTAATTGGACTTTTTGGTACAATTTCAGTCCCTTGGATGTTTTCTAATTGAGGAACTCTTTGATTTGTCTGTAAATACTTCTAAAATTTTATTACAGCTTTTTCATGATCTACATGATTTTGGTTTTCTATAAAATCCAAGGTATCTCTATCGAAATAATGGTATCCTTCAAAATTTATACAGTTTCTAACATCATTTTCTGTAATGTCCCCACTCTGTCCATTGTTGTAAAGAAATCCAAAACCTAACTGAAGGATTCTATTTAGAGATAGTCCAAGGGTGCTGAGTATTAACTCTATTGACCTTTTCCTACCATCACTCATTAAAAATGAGATATTGATGTCATCAGAAATTTCCATAATTGTGATCTAGCAAATGAGAATCAAACTGTGGTATATAATTGTCAAGTTGAACCTCAAGTCGCACATCATTGTCGACCTGTAATCCCACATCATTGTCGACCTGAAATCCCACATCATTGTCGACCTGAAATCCCACATCATTGTCGACCTGGAATCCCACATCATTGTCGACCTGGAATCCCACATCATTTTCGACCTGAAATCCCACATCATTGTCGACCTGTACTGGCACAACATTGTCGACCTGTAATGGCACAACATTGTCGACCTGTACTGGCACAACATTGTCGACCTGTACTGGCACAACATTGCCGACCTGTACTGGCACAACATTGTCGATCTGAGGCTGTAAACCCACCACATTATTGTCAACCTGTGCTGACACATGATTGTCATCCTGTACTACTACTGGTACAACGTTATCAACAAAATAATCAACCTCTATTATCACATTTTTGTCAACATGATCCTCTTTGGCAATTTGTTTTATATCACCTGAAACATTTGGTAAGAAAATTAGAGTAGAATTTTTACCGTAATATTCCATATCCTCTCCTTCGTCCAAAGAAAAAGTCACCAGTAAAAAACTAAAAACGCAAACAAAGGAAATCGTATGCCTAACCAAGCATGGAAACCAATGAGATAGAATATATGTATTAAACCTAGAATGAATCTTTATCAAATACGGGTGGCGCCACCTATTACTTGAAGAACCTTTATATTACCGTCTGCTGCTATTATCTGTGTAACAAGCTGTAAAGATTGTTTTTTAAACGTGTTAAATAAAATACGGAAGTAAAATAATAAAAATCTAGTCCTTTTTAATCTAATAAATAGATGAAATAAAAATCATAACGAGGTTTTGGATTGTAATTAGTTCCGCCTGAGGTTCACAGATTTCGCTATTTTGATGAACGTTCTTGATAGAAACAACGTGTTTTGCGGTAAGCCGATTTGAATTGTAACTCTAGTTTTAATTCATATATTTTATCTCATTGGTCGTGCCTCTTCTGCTCATGCCGGGCTCGCCGCGACAGGCGCTGTGGCGCCATATAGTGGTTCTTTACATGGCCAAGTTAGATTACCGGTGGTAGAAGGCCTGCCAGCTTGACTCGAGCCCCATGTTAAAAAACGACTAGTGAAATCGCCCCTAGTTCCGACTTTCGCCGTTAGGTGCGCTACCAACCCAGTTTTCCTCCAAATGGTTTTTCTACGGGAAACAAAATTCGAAAGTGAACTCGGTTTTGGAGCATTTTTAATATATTTACCGATTTCTTTCGTAGGCGAATTTTAAATGAGACGAATAATCATCATTCAAAATTGGAGTTGATTTTAAGGCGGATAAATGCGGAGTCTAGAATAAGGCCTTGGTCCGAAGGAAGTTTTCATTATAATTTTAAATTTAATGGCGCCGTTAGAGCAAGGCTTAGGTTTTCCGAGAAATTTGATTTCTCCACCTTAAAAAGAACTCCAACTTTGAATGTTGATTATTCGTCAATAACGGGCGGAAAATTATGAAATCGGTCTCAAAATGTATATTACAACTTACTTGACTTCTCATTTAAAATCCGGCTACGAACAAATAGGTAAATTTATTAAAAATGCTCCAAAACCGAGTTCACTTTCGAATTTTGTTTCCCGTAGAAAAAGCATTAGGAGCAAAACTGCGTTGGTAGCGCACCTAACGGAGAAAGTCGGAAGTAGGGGCGATTTCGCTAGTCGATTTTTAACATGGGGCTCGAGTCAAGCTGGCAGGCCTTCTAGCACCGAAAGAAGGTGATCCGAGTAGGCCATGAATCATGCTCGCAGCCGCTGCCTCGCTTCTGACAGGAAAGTTGTGTTACGACGTGTCCTTTATTTGTTCTTAAGTATGTACGTCGTTAATTAAATTTAGACCGTACCCCTAGATATGGAAAACATTGATCTTATAAAAAAAATTAACAGTTAATGAATTTTGCTTTCATTGTGTAGTTTTAGCCATTTTTCAAAATCCTACACAATTATGGACATTTTTTGGTCACGGACAAGCGGAGTAATATTGAAACTGAAACCGAAAGTTTAATTCCCCAACTGGCGGTTGTAAAAGGCTCAATTTTGAAGTCGTTTTTGGCTCAATAAATAATTTACTTTCTTTGTTCGTGAGTATTGCCAGAGTTAATTATATTTTATTTTAATTTAACCGACTGGGCCCTAGATATATGAAACTTTTTTTCATGTAATAAAAACTAGCGGTTAATGAATTTTGTTTTCATTGTCTAGTGGACGGCAAATGGACGCCATTTTTTGGCCCACGCGTACCTGAAGCAAAATTTAAATTGCGCAACTGGTTAGATTTGGAAATTGGAATTAGTTTCTGGCTAAAGAAAGAATTTCCTTTCTTTTTATGTGAGTATGAGCGTAGTTAATTAAATTTAAATCACGAAATATAGAAAACATTCTTCATATAATAAAAATTAATGTTTAATGAATTTTGTATTTTGAGCCATTTGTCAAAAATTGAGTAGTGAGACCCACCTTATTTTCAAAATATTGGAGATGGGCCTATACCAGTTTAAACCCATACCGATATGTGCTCCACTGCTCCATATCAAAAAATTAGCTATGTCTATAAATTGAGTTAAAAAAAGAAGTGTACGGGAATAGCCTCTGCACTGCTGCCACACAATAGCTAATCAACTATTCCCACATTTCCATAAAAAGCCGAAATGTGAAGAACCTTGGATATAAGAGTAAGGTTACATGTCCAAAAGCACTTTAATAAATTCGAGACCGGGGGGGGGGCACTTGTACCCCTTGGAAAATTTACATTAAGATAGAAGGTCACATTTTGTGTGTGTCAATAGTGATGGGCTTACCAGTACAGTGACCCTACTGTCAAGGTTAATTGGGTCAGGGACGAAAATAAGCAAACAATTTTATTTGAAATTTCCGAATCAGCCTTGAAAATAGTGACCCCAGACATCTGAAATAATTATAAAGGATCATAGAAGGCAATAGCACGGTGACTATTGACACACAATGTGTGCCTATAGCCTCACCCACAAAGAAAACACTCGCTGCCTTCCCGTATAACATATTGTGTATATTTTTCGATTGTAAATACTTTATTTTAGTGGTGGTCAACAGGCCATATGGCCTTCAGACCTGTACCAAATAAATAAATCGGTTTAGCCAAATATCGATACCGATATGGCATCAGTATCGGCCCATCTGTATAGATTTTACGATACCGTTTTAAACTGATACCGATATATCGGTTTAGCCAAATATCGGTATCGGCACATCTCTAAAAAATATCCAAATTAAAAAATTTTATTTAATTTAAAAAATTCCACAGTAACAATTATTGGTGTCATTTTGTAGGATTCTGAATCTATTGTTAGATACGTAAATAATAAGTTTAATCTGGCTAAGCGGAAAAATGTCGTACCGCACTGAATCGAGTAGAAGTTATGGTAATTATTTTTATAATTTAAATTTCACATTACTTCATCATAGTTCACTAGGCCAGGGCTTACCATTACCAACACAAAATATATGGATTTATACACTTTTCATGCATTTACTTCTTGTAGTATTTGAACGTGTGACAAGACCATTCTTATAGTTCTGCTTTCCCATTAAATTTCCAGTTTCGTTTTAAAACTATAATCATAATTATAATTGAATTTAAAAATATTTGTAGAACTATAAACAAATTCATTTTTACCCTCAGGAAATGGGCGGCCGGGCCCACATAACAGTTCAAGACATTTGAGTCAAATTAGAGTCCAGCAGTATGAACGTAATAGGAATGGTGAGACATTAAACTATATATAATATTTATAGCAAGGTCGGGTTAAATTGCGGGCCTAAGATGGTTAAAATAAGTCCTGGCTATATATTTATTTTAGCAATATCCAAAATTGTTAGCTTGAGCTGATATACACCCAATTTAAAGCAATATTTTATTGATGTGAAAAACCTTGGTTACATGACTGATATATCGATTTGTGCTCATAGTTATTTAATCTTTTATTAATGAATTGTACCATTTCAAGGTAGAAACCAATAGAGCTGTTGTAACGAAATTTAGCATGAAGTTCTTAAATAGGCAGCATGAAGCAATGGTGAAAACCTTCTATTTATTGGCAGGCCCAACTTTGAACCCGCCCCACACCTCCCGTCGGAATTCGGTGTTATGCATAACCCTAGGCCGACTCCCCTTTCTTTTTTATATTGTAAGCCGTTTTTCGTATTTTAACGCCCATTTTTTTTGGGCAGCATGAGGTAGTACTGCGAAGTCCCTATTACACTTAGTGTATGTCGGTGTCTGTGCACACTTATTATTTTGAAAGTTATATTTTAAGGTGGCTAATATAGACCTACGTTAATTTATTAATGCTTATTTTATGAACGTGTCATTTAATTGAAAATATTTCACTTAATTTTTTGGCTTGTAGATCGGAGACTTGTTTCTGAAGGTCATGGCGGTAAATATTATATTATTCTAGGAGAGCGATAGCTCTCTTAGATAAGACCTCATACCGACTTTAATGTATAAGGATGGTTTTTTGATTGGTTATAACTTTTTTTGTATCGTATTAACTGCTTTGAAAAAATTCCACAGAACTACAATTCGGGCCCTCAATATGTGGTTAAAATTTCAAGAAGATCCACCCATTAGTTTATTGTATAAAAAATAAAGTTGCTAAGGGTGGTTTTCATTTCCATAAAATTAATCAGCCCTTTTGGTGAAAAAGTTAAATTTTCCCATAGAAATAACATGGAGTTTTTTTCAAATTTGGCCATTTTGTCGCCACCCTTTTGAAATGAAATATTCGTTTGTTACGTTTGGGAACGGTTTTATATCAAAATTTAAACCTTTTTCTAGGACCATTTTTAAGGTTTTTGAGAAAAATTAATTTTAAGTATGTTTAATTTTAAATTTTAAAAACTACCCCAATCTGCGATATTTTAGCAATTATACAGTTTTATTAGGAAATATCAGCGAGACCAATGTTGGCATTTTTTAACGTATTGTTGCCTCATAATAATCCGATTGTTTATTCTTAATGCCTTTTGGTTGGAATGGCCCATCGATAGTGAGATAAGACGGCTTTAATATTGCTGCAGTGACGTTGACGCGGCCGCTAAAGCGACGCCATCAAAACACACGGGTCTAAATTGTCGCGGATATAGTCAAATTCAAACTAGCTTAATGGACATTTTAACTTTTCCCTGCTAATTATTCTGGATTACCAATAAAAGATAATTAAACTAGACTCCCAATTAAAGATAAAAAAACTAGATTACGAATTTAAATAATTAAAGTAGTTTACCAATTAAACGTTCTTAAAATAAATTATCAATTAGAGTTAATTAAACTAGACTACCAATTAGAGGTTATTAAACTAGATTACGAATTAATGGTTACTAATTAAATTACGAATTAATGGTTACTAATTAAATTACGAATTAATGGTTACTAATTAAATTACGAATTAATGGTTACTAATTAAATTACGAATTAATGGTTACTAATTAAATTACGAATTAATGGTTACTAATTAAATTACGAATTAATGGTTACTAATTAAATTACGAATTAATGGTTACTAATTAAATTACGAATTAATGGTTACTAATTAAATAACCAATTAAGGGTTACTAATTAAATTACCAATTAAGGGTTACTAATTAAATTACCAATTAAGGGTTACTAATTAAATTATCAATTAAGGGCAATTAATCTAGATTATCAATTAAGGGTAATTAATCTAGATTACCAATTAAGGGTAATTAATCTAGATTACCAATTAAGGGTAATTAATCTAGATTACCAATTAAGGGTAATTAATCTAGATTACCAATTAAGGGTAATTAATCTAGATTACCAATTAAGGGTAATTAATCTAGATTACCAATTAAGGGTAATTAATCTAGATTACCAATTAAGGGTAATTAATCTAGGTTACCAATTAAGGGTAATTAATCTAGATTACCAATTAAGGGTAATTAATCTAGATTACCAATTAAGGGTAATTAAACTAGATTACCGACGACTGGTAATTAAACTAGATTACCGACGACTGGTAATTAAGCTAGACTACCGACGACTGGTAATTAAGCTAGATTACCGACGACCGGTAATTAAGCTAGATTACCGACGACCGGTAATTAAGCTAGATTAACGACGATCGGTAATTAAGCTAGATTACCGACGATCGGTAATTAAGCTAGATTACCGACGACCGGTAATTAAGCTAGATTACCGACGATCGGTAATTAAGCTAGATTACCGACGACCGGTAATTAAGCTAGATTACCGACGACCGGTAATTAAGCTAGATTAACGACGATCGGTAATTAAGCTAGATTACCGACGACCGGTAATTAAGCTAGATTACCGACGATCGGTAATTAAGCTAGATTACCGACGATCGGTAATTAAGCTAGATTACCGACGACTGGTAATTAAGCTAGATTACCGACGACTGGTAATTTAGCCGTATTACCGACGGCTGGTATTTAAGCTAGATTACCGATGGACGCGCAACGGCCTAGGACTTTTTCTCCCATATTTTCTAAAGAATTTTAATTAATATGAAGACTGAAGTGACAGATATTAATAAAATCTGTCATTGTAGACAAAGACTGGAAAGTGTAAAAGATAAGGTTTGAAAATGAACTGCCTGAAGTAACAGATATTAAAATTTTCAGTTTGAAGACATCATTATAAAACATCAATTATTTTAAAAAATTCTTATCTTACTTTTTTTCACCAAAATTTCATTTTCCCAAAATATTTTTCAGCAATATTTACCAAGTATTTTGTCCTCAATAGTAGTTGTCACCTAGAAGGGTTTAAGGGATACTAGCTTGGTACTGGTTTTACTTTCAACTAACATTTGATTCTAAGAGATTCAAATGCTTGGATATCTGAAAAGATTTCTCTTGAAGAGTTTAAATTTTTATATTTTAAAATTGAAAATATTGCGAAGCGGAAAATAATATAGGCCTTTTCTTTGTGATTTAGTTATTAGTGTCGAAAAGATCTGTAGATTGATCGTGATCTTTGAGAGCAACACAGCACGTTAATATTTAATACTTTGAAAGCTTTACAATTTAAGAATACGTTTTGTAAAGTTTTAATACGGTTTATATTTTGTAAGCTCTCAACGATTTTCTCACGTTTCTACCTAATTTTAAATTTTTGATAAAAAATAAAATGTAAAACCGTAGTATTTTTAAAATAACGCGCATGTTCCTTTTTAAAATACTTTCCCGAAGTAATTTTGGTGAAAAAAAGTAAGATAAGAATTTTTTAAAATAATTGATGTTTTATAATGATGTCTTCAAAAGTGAAAATTTTAATATCTGTTACTTCAGGCAGTTCATTTTCAAACCTTATCTTTTACACTTTCCAGTCTTTGTCTACAATGACAGATTTTATTAATTTTATTTTGATTTTATTCAAAAGTTCATCCCTCATGTTATTATTAAGCGCTTCTTTAGTGGCCGAGAAACCAAGTTGTTTTTAGATTGTTGTTTAAGTCCCTCATGTTACTGTTAAAAGCTTATGTTATGTCATCTAGAAAGCAAATTGTTTTCTATTTTTATTACGTAGGTCGCAGACATGGCCCCGAAATTCAAACTCACTGTAAGTATTTAAAAAGCAAAAATTTTCAGCGTTTGTTGCTTCCCTCATTTATGTGGCTTTCTTTTGTGTCACGCACTGAATAAACATAATCCTTGCCATCAGGCAACCAACAGGATTTAGATTTTAGAAAGCCAAATTTATCATTTCAAACTTTCTTAAATATTTTGTCGCTGCTGTTAGTCATACTCATACAATTTAAATATTTTACTAGGCCTTGAAAGTGACTTTTACGGTTACTCATTAGTTGGAGACCTTCAAATGCTCTACGTCATGGTAGAATATATGAAACAACCGCTGCAAACAAGTAATTTTTTTAATTAATTTTTTTTGGTATCATATAAATTTTTAATATTTAATATAGAAAACAGATATTATCATAGCACAAAAACGTGCAAATCAGATGCAACTATTCAGTCGACAATATATTTCCTTTCAAACGTTGAAAATGAAACTTTAGTATTATGGATTGGAACTAATGACCTTTTCAAATTGGTAAGTCATAAAATTATTATACCATAGCAAGAAGAAATTTATATAAGAAGGCCTAAAATAAAGTGCGATGAGCGCGTTAAAGTCGACAATCCCCCTTTAAAGTGTGGAGGGTGGAGGGTGGAGGGTGGGTGGAAACGGAGGCGGGACTTAATATTTTATCTTACTCTATTTTTTCAACCATCTATCATTCGTTAAGCCTTGGTTTGGTTTTTGAAACTCACGAAATCATAAGTATAGTACTCTTGATTCGATTTCGAAAGAACGATTTTCACGTAGAGAGACATTCAAAATCTATCAAGATAGGTTCAAAACCTTTAACTAATTTCTTCATGGCAATTAAAAATAGCCGTCGTACCGTTTCAGAACCGCGGGCAGCCTCCATTTTCTGTTTATTTTGCTAGAGGTTATTTCTCTCTAGTCGGAATACGTCATTTGCGTCTGTATGACCTATCCCCACGGGATCCAATAGGAAAGCACAGAGCAATGACGGGCATGAAAGGGGTGGGGCTTGTCCACTAACACCGGCGTAAGAGTAGAAGCGTAACATTTCGCGACTTAGGTCTTCTTATATAAATCTCTTCTTGACCATAGTCAATTTTTTTGTTTGCGATTTCGAATTAATTGGGAAGTTGTAGAATATTTCTTTCTTGCTATACTTAATAATAATTTTCACTTTTGAAATATTAAAAGATTTTGAAACAAGGACTGTAATATTTCAGATAACACTTGGTGGTGGTGAAATAAATTATGAACAAGTAAAAAATAAAATTATGTCCATGTTCCTTGACCTTGAATACACCATCAAAAAGCAAGGAAAAAGTGGAATAATAATTACGCCACTGTTTCCAAACTACATAACAAATGACGAGAGACTAAAGTTGCAAAGCTTAGAAGATGAAATACAACGCCATTTCAACAACAACAGTATGTTTACTATGTTTTATTTTTACTTTTGGTGTTTCTTTTTCTACAATTGACTGCATGAAAACCTTTAACGTAATGTGTTTTTAAGTGCTATACTAGCAGTCAAAGTGACCTGTTAGAAAATGCCATAGCTTTTGTGATGTTCAACCCTTACATTTTTACGAAGTTTTGAAAAATGTACTTAAATGTTTTATTAAGGTACCATAACAGTTCTGAATGTTAATGAAATTACAACTGAAAATCATGTCAAGAAGTAAGTATGGAAATGTAATGGCATAATTTATAGGGGTGTGCGAATAGTGAACTTTGCAATCGAATCGAATACGAATGCTGTCAATTAACCAACCGAGGTGATATATTCGTTACTCATGATTCACAGGATCACAGGAGAGTGCTAATTCTTTCTACCGAGGAAAATATTAAGGTATTTAATTAAATTCAGATAAAAATCATTCTATTTATCGATGAAAATATTAACGTATTTAGTTAATGTTAGCTAATATTCATTGTGCATTATTTGTTTATGCAGGAGCTTAATGAATGTAAAATGTGGATACTCGATGGCACATTTAAGTCTTGCCCAAGGATTTATTCAAAAACTGGACAGCTCTACACTGTACATGGGTTAATTTCGGACGTAGACCAAGAAGGACGAACTAGAGCTCAGACATTTCCATTTATCTATGCGTTACTTCCAAATAAGAACAAGAGCACGTATCAATATCTATTCGAGGAGTTGCAAAACCTCACAGTCAGCCCTGAATTCATAATAATGGATTTCGAGAAAACAACTGTGGATTCAGTGCAGTTAGCGTACCCTGACAGCAAGGTTCGGGGGTGCTTTTTTTCATTTAAACCAAAGTGCATGGAGAAAAGCCCAAGAACTTGGGTTTCAATCCCGTTACCAAACTGACAAAGAATTTGCTAGATGTATAAAATTATTTACATGCTTAGCTTTTGTGCCTGTGGAGCAAGTGGAAGATCGTTTTCAGCAGGCATTGCAAATAATACCTAACGAACTAATGGGTTTTGCGGCGTACTTTGAAGATACATATATAGGAACTAGGTGCCGTGGGCCGTTATTTCCTATTTCATTTTGGAATGTACACGAACGTGTTAAAGGCAATATTCCGCGGTCCTCTAATCACATCGAAGGGTGGCATAACCGATTCGCCTCACAATTGGGAATGCGCAGACCTCCTTTATGGCGTTTTCTTCTGGCTGTACGGCGTGAGCAACAGAGAACCGAAAACTCAGTTTCCAAAATAAATCAAGCAGGTGGAAATCCAAAACTTCAACAAAAAAAATATCGAAGACTGAACGCTAAAATCACAGTCATTTGTACGGCATACCGGAGAAAATCCAATTTCAATGGTTTTAAAAAATGGATTTCCCGTTTAACGCACATTGTTCCAGATCAGAAATAATTTGGACAATAATTTCAACTATTTAAAAAACATGGCTAATATGTTTTTTAATAAATTTCAACTATTTAAAAAAACATCGCCAATATGTTTTTTAATAAATTTCAACTATTTAAAAAAACATCGCCAAAATGGTTTTTAATAAATTTTGTTATTCGCCAAAATGTTTTTCGTTATTTTTCTTATGTAAAAGTAGGCGAATTTAAATTTTCGCCAACGTGCTTTTCGCCAATATGACCCCAAATCATGAAAACTGCGAAAATATTTCGAATCGAATACTCGAATGTTCGAGTATTTTTCGAATATTAAATTTTATCAAAATTCCAATCGAATACTAATCGAGTTCGAATATTTCAATCAAATATTCTGAATATTTAAAAAAAAAATCAAGTTTTCAATCAAATAATAACAAAACAAAGCGTTAAACTAATAATTCGTTAATTCTTAATTATTCCCATTACTTAAATTACATTAACTATTATTTCCTTAGTCCTTACTTAAGTAACATTAACTATTACTACTCCGTAATAAAATATTTGTTTAGGAACTGAATACTCGAAATTTTTTTTCGAATACTCGAATTTTCTTTTTCGACAAATACTAGATGGCAAACTCGACCATTCGAATTGAATACTCGATTCGAAATTTTCGAATAATATTCGATCTTTCGAAGACTCACACAGTACTAATAATTTACCTTTTTAACCTAGACCAAAGAGAATCATTTTACTCAAAACTAAATTTTTTTCTGTAGAAGTGTGCCTTATGCTTTAGCTGCAGACTATGTTATCAATGAAGATGATTGGAAAATTATTTCAAAAGAGATACAACGCGTTCTTTTGAATAAATTGCCTAAGTTTAAAAAAACGTTTTCTCAAAATCCTATCAAAGTAAGTGATATCGTATTGGGTATTTTATTTGACTAGTTTTTAGTTTCTCCAGGTTTTGAGGGACTTTTTGAATGAGTAAAATTTTGTTTTTGGGCCTTTCTGCTACTAGTCTTTTACCCTATTAAAATGTTGATGTGTTGTAAATAATAGATTTTCAGCCTCAAACTGCTATCAAAATTACCGAAAGGTTTCCAAAACTACCAACGCTAAAAATTGACAAAGAGCCAAAAAATGGTCCACAAGATAACCCTACTAGAAGGCCAACAAAAGTTGTGGATCTAAGCGACATGCTTTCGGTAATAATTTTCGACTCCAACATTTTTCATGGCTCAGAGCTGTGTAAGTTCCTTTTTTTTTGGGGGGGGGCTGTTAAAATAGAAAATTATAACCGTGGGTTATATAGTCCTATGTTTAATAACCCGTTGAATCTCCAGGTATTGCAAAATCATCAATATTAGATTTCTGGTTCTAGTTTTATTGTCAGGTACAATTGAGGTCTTAGTTTCTTGTTGGATTCCAATTAAAAGCTACATTCCAAAGCTGAGCCAGTATCCCGCAGTGTAATTCATATTATTTTATTTTATTATAATAGCCAGAAGTATTTACAAAAAATATTCCTTTTGACTTACCTAGCGTGTGAAATACAAGTTTTGAAATATAACCATAACTATTTTATAAGAAACGTTTAGTTTTAATTTTGAAAATTACTATTAGGATAATACGGCTTTATTTATTATTATTTTAACAGTGAAATGATACCGCGTCCCCGTTCATTTTTGTGAAAGCGCGCATGCCTCTAATTTTTTAAGCGACGCTTCATACAGCAGTAGGAAGGAATAACAAGGGTGGCCCAGCCTTTTGTAGTTAATGTTAAGTATGATATTGGATGACTGTTGAGCATGCGCGGGAAAGTCAATAACAGAACCCATGGTAATTTTGTCAGACCCTCATATAGGCAAAGCTTACAATTGGTAATAGGGTACCAGTTTGTGTTAAAGAAAATAGCGTAAAAAGAGCCATAATAGATCTTTGACCTAATAGATAACGGGCCCTGATAAGACTTCAATGATAACTATTCTCACCAGGGGTTTGATTCGAAATGCGAATGATAATTTCATCTTTTCAGTTTTCATCGGTATATTTTATTTGTACACTAAACCTCTGCAGTTTGGGTCATGAAAAAGGGTGTTACGAGTATAGTGCGGGATACCCGAGATTTGCACACCCTGATGAAACTAGTGTTTTTCAAAGATGGTCAAAATTTAAATTTTTAGGGGACAGCTACGCGATTCATTTATTTAAATGAACGCTGCGTTCATGCGTGGATTATTTCTTCTTTTTAGGATATTACAATTAATGAGGACCGCGAGGAGACAGTAATAGATTGGTCGATAGAACAACAGTCAAATAGGAATCTACGATCTCGAGAGCAGAAAGATGTAACATTTACGGAGGAAAAAGATGTAACTTACATCTGCTGAGAAAAATATGAAACATCTGCTGAGGAAAAAGATGTAACATCTCCACAGGAGGAAGATGTAACATCTACAGATGAGGATGAAATTATGAAATGACAAACTAAAAAACATTGAAACTATAAAGTCCCAACAACTCGATTTTTATAAGTACAAATTTAAAAAAAGAATGACATCCCATGAGGACATACTTTTATTTTTTTGATAATAACTTTAAACTATGTCAAAAACATTCTAAAGTTAAGTATAATTGAAAAAAATAATCCACGGGTAGGCCACATCTGTGCCGTGTTAGGAAACAATTTTAAAAAAAATTGTGAATTGATAACTTTAAGAAACGTTTTTAAGAAATTATAGAAAAAAAACGGGTTGGCCATAAGTGCCTTATTTTTGTATTGCAACTTTAAACTATGTCAAAAACATTCTAAAATTAAGTATAAGTTAAAAAAATCCACGGGTAGGCCACATCTGTGCCGTGTCAAGAAACAATTTTAAAAAAATGTGATAATTGATAACTTTAAAAATGTGATAATTGATAACTTTAAGGAAAGTTTTTCATAAATTTGAAAAAAAAAACGGCTTGGCTATAATTGTGCCTTATTTTTGTTTTGTAACTTTGCAAATAATTGATAACTTTAAGGAAAGTTTTTAAAAAATTAAAAAAAAAGACGATTTGGTCATAATTGTTCCTTATTTTTGTTTCGTAAGTTAAAACTAAGTCAAAAACATTATAAAGTTAAGTATAAGTAAAAAAAAATATTTCACGGGTAGACCACATCTGTGCCGTGTTAGGAAACAATTTTTTTTTTAAATGGTCAATTGATAACTTTAAGAAAAGTTTGGTAAAATTTAAAAAGAAAAGAAAAGGTACACCATAATTATGCCCCTCGGATTTTAGAAACTGCCATTTTTCAGAGCCACAAATTTTTTTTTTACAAATTAAAGTTCTTGTCAAAACTATAATTACAAATTTTTAAATTATAAAACCAAAAACTTAAGGCATAGTGTGGGTCTGATGGATCCTACAGAAATTTACTTTCCTCCTGAACTCTGTTCGCCTTTTCAATGGCTAGTGGGCAGGGCTCATAAGAGTGCTCTCATTTGAAAATTGTCAGAAACATACAGATAGGTGTGCAATTCAAAAAGTGGCCATTATTTCAAGATGAAAGGAAAAGAACTTTGAAGTAAAGGAAAAAGAACTTTAAAGAAAAGGGGACAGAACAGGGGAAAGAACATTAAAGAAAAGGGGAAAGAACTTTCAAGGGGGAAAAACTTTTAAGAAACCGGGTTAAAAACAAGAAAATGACTAGTATTATGTTTAAAAAAATACAAAGTACAAAGTGAAATAATTTAGTACAAACTTGATCTCATATCCCAAGAAGGGGATAAAAAAGACACTTTATTTTGTTATTTTAATCGAAATTGATATTGTAACCAAATAAAAGTGTCTTTAATATTCTATAATATATAAGTAAGTACAAAACTACAATAAAAGTATAACCCTTTAGTTTATTTAATCAAAATTTATCTTGGAACCAAATAAAAGTGCCTTTAATATTCTATAATATGCAAAAAAGTACAAACCTTCGTTATCCCAATAAGTGGATAAAAACAACCTTTTCTTTTAATTAATTAACATTTATCTTCTAACCAAAAAAACATTGTGCCTTTAATATTAAATTAAGTACAAAACTCATACCCAAAGAAGTGGATTAACACGGACCTATATTTTGTTAATTTTTCATAAAAATTTATTTTGTAAGTACGTACTATGTATGCTGATCTGGCATGAAATCCTATCAAAATGGTAAATAATGATTATAAATAATTTTAGACACCAATTAGTACAATTTCCATGGAGAAAAACACATTTCTGGATAAGATTTCAGAAAATTTAAAAAAAAAATTATCTGCAAAATCGATTTTTGTCTTTTTGTTTCCATTAAATCCTATCAAAACGGTAAATAATAATTAGAAATAATTGTTAATTAATTTTAGACACCAATAAGTACCATTTCCATGGAGAAAAACTCATTTCTGGAGAAGTTCACTTCAAAATTTTTGTACACTTCAAAGGAATCTCAGGGAGGCTATTCTCTAAAAATCGAAAATCATTCGGATCACTCCGAATCCTTATGATTCGGATCGGGCTCATTCGGAGTGGACCGAACAAACCGTATTCTCTAACCCCAATCCTTATCGTCATTCGGATACTTCGAAAATTTTCTCTCAATCCAAATGGACGTCACTTCCTCTTAAGCCACGTGGTACTTTTTGACGCCCACTTTTTCTTTATTGGACAATTTTATTTGGCGCGCTCTCAAATTGAAGGGATGTAAACTTTGGTTTTTTCCAAGGAGTGGAAATTTTGGGAAATGGTCTTTGTATTGGGAACCCATTCAATACAAAGCAAATTTTCTCTTTTTCGATTTCTTTTCTTAAGATAGAAATGTTTTTTTTCCTTATTTATTTATTTATTTTTGATTAAAAAAATTATTAATTCTTAAATTGCTTCATAATATTCTTTTAAAATGGGTTTTAAAGAACACGCTAAACAACAGTTAATATACGTCGAATTTTGAATGAAACTTAGCGCAAGTTTTAGTAGGGTTAAATATGAGGCAATGAGAACCTAGAATAACAACGTTAATTAATCGCAAATTATAATCTAATTGTGTGGATCTCGTGAGATTATGATAAATTCATTAATGTAGATCATTAGCCCCCTATCAATGGTTACACACCTACCAAAATTTAATAATTTAATTAAATGCTAAACGAAATAACCAAATTTAATCTAGCAATTATTAATAATTGATGCAATGAACAATTAAATCTGTGTCATTTAAGTAATTGGATATCGCGAAATTATCCCTTAAATGTAGGATAAATTCAACGACTTTTTTACCTTTAAATCTACCAAAAAGCCGTCGATCTACCTTGTAGATTTCACCAAGGCCTAAAGCCATTTCCCGCTTTAACCTAAAATTTTGCCCACGCTTGATTTTAAGTCTCGAAAAACCCTTTGAACTCGTAAATCGCGACGGGCAATGCGATTACCATGTTCAAATCGCAAACGATGAAGCTTGAGTTGAAAAAACAAAGCAGCCATACTAAACAAAAATATGAACCGCAGCCAAGGTGCCAGCAAAAAGGTACGGGGAAAAATACTAGAAAACAGCGGCAAAAGTTCCGCGAATCTAAGATTGATGGAGGGAAGAGAGGCGGTAAAAACTCCGAATGCCCGATTCGGCCGTCTCTTACGGCCGCCGAATGATTCGGAGAGGTTTTCACCGTATGATTAGGATAAGGTGCTTACAGAATACGTTTTATTTTCATTCGGAGAAATTGACTCCGAATGAAAAGATTCGGATCGAAATTCCTCCAAAAGGACCTTAGAGAATAGCCTCCCAGGCTCCCAAAGAATGATTACAAGTTTCATAGATTGTTAATGGTTTCAGTTTTTTTACTGTGTCAAATTATCGGTACTTATATTTCATGTTATATAATTCGCCAAAAAATTTCGTTTTTCCAAATACCATCGTACTTACCTTTGGTCCTCGACGGGGTGTGTAAAATTTACCGCCGATGAAAAGAGAGGTGTGCAACGGCATGGAACAGGCACACCTCCTTAAAACTCGACGGCCCGGGATTCTTCGTACTAAGCTTTTGTCGTCGACGAGGTGTGTAAAATATGCCGCCGATGAAAAGAGAGGTGTGCAACAGCATGGAAAAGGCACACCTCCTTAAAACTCGACGGGCCGGGATTCTTCGCACTAAGCCTTGGTCGTCGACGAGGTGCGCAAAATATTTCGACGAGGTGTGCAAATTACTTCGACGAGGTGTGCAAAATACACCGCCTATGAGAAGAGAGGTGTGCAACGGCTAAGAAAAGGCACACCTCGACGGCCCGGGATTCATCGCACTAAGAATTGGTCGTCGACGGAGTGTGTAAAATATAACGCCGATGAAAAGAGTGGTGTGCTACGGCATGGAAAAGGCACACCTCCGACGGCCCGGGATTCTTCCCACTAAGTTAGTGCTCGTACAAACTCCAAAATTCTTTAATATTCTCTAATTACTCTGAACAACGTTATTATTTCAATTGATATTAATTTAAATGCTGTATACTAAGCTTTTCTGCATCATTCTGACAGCTAGGATGTATAGTACGAGTTTGCAGTGTGAAAAATGATATTAATTGTACGAATTAGCGTTTTTCAGAAGAGTGTGTAAAGTGTGCTGGTGTGTAAGGTGTGCCTTTTAGGGTCCATCGTTAAAAGAGTCGTGGTGTTTACCTTAGCGCAGTTTAACTATTTGTTACCAACAGTGGATTTTGTTAATTCATAAATATAAGTAACAGTGGTGCTGATTAATCCAGGAGGACAGTGTCGTTATGTAATTTAATTAGTCAAATAATTTCCATGTTTACATCAGCGCAGATTTTTCCAACGTAACCACGTCAGCAACGGAGGGTTACGTTGTTCGCTATTTCCACAGTTCACATTGCCGTTTGTTTATTGGTCTAAATTGCTATGAATTGTTTAGGTCTTTAATTTAATTACTGTTATTGAAGCCAAAGCTGTTAAACTATAGAATCACATCATTCATTGACATATGTTATAGATGATCTTTATGTTACCGCAAATTTAGCACGCGGTATGATAAAAATTTAACACATTGTGTTGGCAAGAATGAAAAACTCTTCTAAACTTTACAATTAAGGTGATTTGAAACTCATTTTATAAGCTAAATCAACACTGCCAAACCTCAATAATTCATTAATTTCAAATTAATTATTAACGTGAATTTAAACATGAAATATACATATTTGGATGAGAGAACTCGAGTAACTTTGAAATAAAATACTTAATTTAGGTTAAAACTGCACAAGCTGTTAGTATAGCCCCATGTTTTCTATCTCATACTTAGTTAATTTAAATTATCTTTAAAGTACATTAATAGGCGCGAAATTCGAAAGTTTAAGGTAAAATAAGATTCAAAACCCACTAAAAATTGCAATTAAGGTTAAGTATATATTGAATGTCATGTATAACCCAAATGTACACTGCCGAAACACAATCCTACGTTAATTTTAAATCAATTAAATATAATTAACGTGAAATTAAACCAAAAATACTATTTTTTTGGATTAAAAGCTCAAATAACTTTTAAATAAACTGTTTATTTAAGATTAAAACTACCCAAGCCGTTGGTAAATCCCAATGTTTTCTATTTCACACTTCAGTTAATTTCAACTATGTTTAAAGTACATTAATTGGCGCGAAATTCAAAAGTTTAGGGTAAAATAATGACTGTGGCAAAAATGTTAAACTGCACAAAACGTTCCAATTAGGGTAAAAAATTCCAATAAATTATTTCGCACAGCCACAGATGTTCCCTATTTCACTTTCGAATTAATTTAATTCATCATTAAAGTACATCAAAAGCGCATACATATTTAAGAGTAATTGCAATTAAAGTTAATATTTCATTGAAACTTGTATTATAAACTATATCCACACTAGATAAACCGTTAAACTAAACTTAATCAAGTATAATTAATGTGAAATTAACCCAAAACACGAATGTTTTTGGTAAATTCATGGATACCTTATAATTAAACTAACAAATTATAATTAAAACTACACTTATCTTTCACTCGGCCTCCACTTTCCTGTTTAATTCTTACACTTAAATAAATTGTCTTTTAAAATCATTTTTCCCATATTGAAAAGAGAGCTATTGAATAGGCGCGAAATTTAAAAGTGTTTTAGGGGGGAGGGGGTACAGTATGTGCGCCTTTTTAACAGGAGTATTGTTACAATTGTAACAGTACAGACCTTGTATTTCTAATGGAACCGGCAATATCGCAACGCTGAGCCGGAAAACTAGGATGGTACTTGTTTGGACCTATCGGGTGAGGACATTGGAGCACCAAAAACATACCGCGGTGTCACTTGTTGAACGTTACAGCGACCTTCATCACTTTAAATCCCATGACCTGCTCAATCTGGCAATCTTTGAAAACTCAACTTTGAGGTACTTCCGGCCCCTTTTGATATGCAGGGTCTTCAGTGTAGGAGCTAAGTAGTAGAATTACAATAGTTAGTCTCGTTTCTTAGCAAAATGCCAACCTATTCCAACCAGGACTTAGCAAAATACCAACCTATTCCAACCAGGACTAATTGGACAGGATGATTATTTTGGGTGAAGGTCGCTGTAACGTTCAACTAAAGGCAGTGCTTTATGCCGAACGGTTTCCACACCGACAACATCCGGTGCGAAGCACCTTTTCCGACATTGGCGAGAACCTTCGTGATTTCGGTAGTGCAAGATCGTGAACGTAGAAGAGACTGTATAGTCTGTAATGAGGATAGAGATTTTGACATCGTAGCACGTTTTGAAGCCAATTCATGCTAATAGCAGAGCGGTGGAACAAGAAGTTGCACTAAGCTGTTTGTGTCAGTTTACAAGGGCAACACTACCGGCATTATCATACCCCCCTACATCAAGCCTTAACGGACGAGGATTTCGTAAGACGGCAATACCATTAGTCATGCGTCATGAGTTTACTCCTTGCAAATGTATTGCAAGACATGGACAGTCGTCTGGAAGAGTGCATAAACCACAATGGTAGAAACGTCGAATATTTACTTTGAGATGTTTACCAAACAGTTAAGAGGTTGTAATTTGAGGCCCACGTTCTAAGACTAATCGTAGGACAGTGCTTTAAAATATTTTTTTGCACTATCCAGTATTCTTTTTGTACCTTGTCACTCGTTGTCACTTGCATACAATAAGACATGAATTCTAAACATTTATTTAAACCCTGTATAATTTAGTATGACATCACCCGTTGGCAGTATTGGGGGTTGTACATAAAGGAAGCTGTTGGTCTGATCTCGACACCACTGTATATGTATATAGTGTACGAAACAAATATTTTTCTTCCATATTTCAAATACCGTCGTTTTTAATCTTCTTTCATAAATAAAGTGCAACATTATATGCTTATCGAAATCGATGTTATTGGATATAAGTTAAATGTAATTAACGATACTTGAGTACTTCTTTAAGCAATTAGAAATAGATCAACCCCAAATGTATGAAAGTAAAGCAAACATAATTATTCAAAATTTAATTACATTAAGACTGAAGTAGCAGATATTATAAAAAAAACGTCTTGGTTTGGACCAAGGCCAAAAAAACAAACGATATGTGTGAGGTTTATCAATTGACTGAAGTTCAGATATTGCAATTTTTTAGTTATTTTTATCCATTTGATCCTTAATCAATATTAAATTCAATCAACTGATTTTACTGTTAATCGATCTATTCCCTCTAAATTAATTGAAAAAATTACATATCTACTCTGTTTCAAGAACAATTACATTTTCCGAAAACATTTTATCATGAAATTAATTATTTTGAAGGGATTTCGTGTAAGCACCTAGACGGACATAGTTTTAATTGTTGCTGGCTTGACAAATTTTCAAGTTTGCATCAAAAAAAAAACTTAAATCGGTAAGTTGCTAAGAAAACTGATGTTAAAAAAATACGATAATTTAAATTTATTTTGTTCAGACTAGTTAATAAACGAATGCCGTATACATAAGACAAAGCAACATCGTTTATCCTGTGTGGTTTTTGTTAGTAGGTAGCTATCTGTAGCACTAGAAAAATATGATATCGGTATAAATATAACCAAATGTATAGGTAAAGATTACATAAAAAGAAATACGTTTCATTAGCAATGGCTTGTTATATTCATTTCCATTCATTACCAGTTAAACGAGCAAGGTCACACTTAACTAAACCCCCCCCCCGATATACGAAATTAAATGTATGAATTCGTGCAACACCCTGGTTTGTCATCCACTATTGAATATTTACATTTTCCTTTCGAATTATGTCAAAGTTCGCTTGGTCTTTTTAGACACAGTATTTCAAATATTCAATATTGTTCCTCAACACGTAACTTGTCTTCCTTAGCCTCTATTCTTTGATCTTTCTTTTGTTTGCAATTTGGTGCTTTTGTGAAAGGAATGTTTTTAAACCTGAACCGTAAATAGTTAGAAAAATGTTAACTATAGCTTTTAAAACTGAATCTTTTTTATCACAGCTAAAATATCAAATTCAGCTTTTAATCGAAGTTCTCTTGGGTATCGTTGAGCTGGGGAATAATATTTCTTGGCTATTGCAATAATTATCACAAACAATTCTTTAGTGCTGTCGTTAATGTGAATCAATTTCCCCCTGTCCTTTTTAACTGTCCAATTACTAGGGTCTGACATTCTGTCCTGCTCGCCCAAAGACATCCTTTCCATAATGAAGGTACACAAATCAGTAGGAACTTTCATCTTAATAGATCTGATGACAGAACCTCCAACATAATATACAGCTTCAAGATCATGGTTTTCAGCTGTTTCAAACTATAGTAACTTGAAGTTTTCCAAGTAATTTTCTTCGCCTGGGGCTACAGGAACATTTCTTTCTTCAGGTTTTGTAATGGTAACGGATTCATTCAAAATTTAATCAAAAATTTCTACCATGATGGTATGTGATTTGTACCGTATATCGTACACTGACGTTAAAATGGGAACATTGTCCTAAAGTATAAACTTAAAAGTGATTTCTTCTCACAACCAACAGACAAATATTTCAATATTTACTAACCACGACAATATTAATTATGTGATTTTTCATATCACAGTTCCTAAATAGCTTTTGGCATTCCTCAACGTAATTTTCCCTCGTTAGGTTTGTCATAAGAGAAAACTTATCAAGGTAAATTTCCTTGAGTGCGTAGAAGGAAACCAATTCTTTTGCACATAACTTAATAGCTTTAGCTAAATCAAAGTCCATGCCTTGGTCGGAGGTAGTAATCATATTATTAAATGTTTGCTTGCATATAATTTCAAAGTTATTTAAAATAACACCTGTAAATAATAATTGGCCTGTTGGGATAACACTCAAATGTAACCATTTACAAATTAATTATAAAATTTACCTTCCACCTTTTCCCAAAACGATAATTCTGGAACCAATATCGCACTTGAATCACTATCTGACTCATCCATTATTGCTTTTCTGTCATTTGAGTTATCAAATTGATATATTATTCTAATTTTTACATAAATAAAAAACAAAAAACCTACCTAATTTACTGAACAAAACCTCCGGACCAGGTACCGGGATGAGAAGACTCAGAAGAAAAAAAGAAACGGGGTTACATAGAGACCTAGATTTGCGCGTGCTGACAACTGATGTTGTAACAGAGTGTATACAGAATAAGCTGTCGTTCGAGATAGAGTTTCCTATCCTATAGCGTGAAAACAAATTTCCTCACGCGCACTCTTTATCCATGGTTTTTCTATTTCTGAATGTAATTTCCGAAACGCTCTATACCACTAAACCTATGACCTGTGACTTACATTTTTAAAAATTAATATTTTTTTTTTCTTCGGAACAATCCATTTTTTGCCCTTCTGGCAGGTTTTTTCTCCTCCTCGTTTTTTCTGCTCTTCTTCATCAAAGAATAAAATTTAATGAACATTACTTTTCTACAGCTCAGCTACCTAAGCTTTACAAAAACTACCATGCAACATAGCTCTATCATGGGTCCCACCACATATAATACAAATTCTGGAAAAGGCTTGTTATTCGAAAATGGGCCAAAACGGTTTGGGAAAAGTCAGGGAATTTTAAAAATTTAAAATATGGGAAAACCCAGGGAATTTTAAGAATTTGAATAAAGTCTGCGAAAAGTCTGGGTATTTTGAGAATTTAAATAAAGTCTGCAAAAAGTCATAAATCACATTTTACCCAAAATATCTAAAAAAATGATTTACGTTAAACATTAGCAAAATGCGATTTAAGCGTTATTTTTAACTATTTCAACTATGCTTATATAAATAAAACAATAACAGTAGCAGTAGCGCCTAAAAACGTCAGGAACCACAGATAAATTTATTAAAATAATACCATACCTAGTTTTTTTGGGCAATTTCTGGCAAAATGCCCTTCTTTTCGACAATTGTAACATAATTTTTTTCCATGGGGTCTCTTACCCCCTCTCTCACCTCCCCTACCACCACGTCTACCACCATTGACGCAACCACGGCAAAAATTGTTGAACACTGTTACTTTACAGTCTCTTACATTCATTTTTTAAGCCTAAATCAATAGACGACAAATTAGTTGATTAAAACAATAAAAAATGTCATTATTTTTCATTCATTTTTAATCTCAGCAACTAAATTAATTATTGCTAAATCTAATTTTACGCCGAAGTATAAAAACAAATGGAAACTTATGACTTATTAAATTATTACATATCAGACCTTACTTTTGATGTAACAATTTTGTTTGAAAAATTAGGGATAAAATGAGGTTTTCCTATTGGCTATCGCCAAAGAGTGACGCGACATTTAGCGGTAGTTTTGGAAACTGCTCTAACGGAGTAAGTTTGTTTATCTAGGAAGGAGGAAGGCGAGGCTGTACATTTCGCAAGGCTGAAGTTATAGGATCATAACAGCGTTAACAACATGGCGCCTAGCAAAAAGTATTGCTGTGTACCACAGCGTAATTCCAGATTAAAACTAAATTTCCCTGGTTTAAGTATGCATAGTTTTCCAAAAGAAATAAAGTTTCGTAAAGAATGGAAATGCGTCCTTAAAATTCGAAAATATGGTTCAAATCACATGGTTGTATGCAGTTTGCATTTCAAGAATACTGATTACTTTCTTCCTGGTAAGTTCTTTTTTTTAAGTATTATGAATTGAAGACCGGGATTTAATGTGCTTGTTACTTCAGATATGCCGACAAGGAAAAGGAAACTAAAGCTTGGAACTTACCCTTCACAATGTTTGCCTATATTGACCGATGACGAAATTATTTCCGAAGATACCAGAAAGAAAGTTAATGAAAGAAAGATAAGGGCTTATAATCGACAAATACAATTTAAAAATGATGCAGAACCTTCAACTTATAGGCAGTCGAGTTCAGAAAGAGAAATAGAAGGTGCCCCACAATCCACTGTCAAACATGCAAATATTGAATTTGGTTTGAATGCTCCCGAAACTGAGGTCTCTGAGCCCTTACATCAAGAAAGAAGAGATGTTTCATTGCAAGGAATGTACCGAAATTCCAATAGAGAAACCTAAATGTAGAATCTTGTCTAATTCTTATAACAATTGTTAAAGTTTTGGTCGGCGTTTCTCCTGCTGGTTTGATTACATTTTTGAGTAGTGCTTATGGAGGAAGAGCGAGGGGTTAGTCATTCTCCAAAATTTTGTACACCTGATTTCTGATTTCTGAATTTTTATGTGAATTCCGTTGATTACTGAATGAATTTCTTGATTTCCGTGATTACGATTATTTTAGGTGATTTCCATAATCTTTACAATGATTACCCGTTATTGCCGCAGATTACTCGAGATTACTACTTGAATTCCACTGATTACTCGTGATTACTATTTGAATTCCACTGATTACTCGTGATTACTATTTGAATTCCACTGATTACTCGTGATTACTATTTGAATTCCACTGATTACTCGTGATTACTATTTGAATTCCACTGATTACTCGTGATTACTATTTGAATTCCACTGATTACTCGTGATTACTATTTGAATTCCACTGATTACTCGTGATTACTATTTGAATTCCACTGATTACTCCATTTCAACTGATTACGATTTTTATTTTGGATTTTCGAATTCCTCGATTGATTATGCGTGATTATTTGACGAAATATGTGATTACCGAGATGATTACTAGGAAATCATGTGATTATTTCTGATTCTCTCAATATTCCATGTGATTTCCAGTGATTATCGGAGATTTCTGATTACTCACAAAATTGATTATGATTACTTATGATTTTCTTAGAATTCTAGAAATCAAGTAATCGATTTCGGCGGTTTTGTACACCTGATTACTCAAGTGACTAGCCCCTCGAGGAAGAGCATCTGACAAATTTATCACTTTGCACAGTAAAGTATTGGACAAGTTAACATCATATGCATGGCAGATAAGGGATTCAGAATAGAGACCGAATGTTTAGAAAAAGGATTCGAAATTTTTATCCCAACATTTCTGAAAAAATCTAAACAGTTTACGGAAACAAAATCACTCGAAAACTTGAAAATAGCAAAAGCCAGAGTGCACGTAGAGAGAGCAATGAAAAGATAAAAACGTTTTTCAATCTTTAATGAAAAACTGGATTGGGAGATGATGTCTTTCATTAACCCTATGTTTTTAATCGCAGCTGGCATTGAAATCTTGTCATCACAAATATTTGATGAAGTTAGATTTTAATAAAATAATTTGGCTTTTAAAAAATTATTTTAATTGTGAACAGTTTTACAATTTTATCCCACTAATTTCGGTATCAATAAAATAAAATAAAATTGTTTTAACTAATTTCAAAACAAAATCTTTGTCCTTTTTACCACGGTGACTAGTATGTTGCGTTCTTTTTCTAAAAGTGGCCAAGTGACATTGTTCAAAATTTAAAACTGCCATCCCTGGCTGAATCTGTCCGTAATATTTATATTTTTTCTTCAAAACATAATTTTCTCCTTCCACTTTATGTTTAACTCATGAATTGAAAGGGTGGCTCCTTTCATGGGACACCTTATTTCCATAACAATGTAGTGCATGTATATATTGCGTAGCACATTGACCAGGAGAATTTTTCCCATCTCTCGAGCATCTTCTTATGATCTTTTTCATCTTTCCTTTGCTTAATTCTTTCAGAGCATAGACTCTTGGCAAGTTCTTTTGTCACAGAAATGTGGATTCCCCCCTTTATGTTATTGGAGAAATCAGTAAAAAAATTTAGTTCATCATTGTTTTCAGTGTAGTGGTTAGACAGTTGTAAATTTCTGCATAACAAGAAAAATGTTAATATGTTTACAAGGGGTGCTTTGGGTTTGGAGGACTTTGGTTTTATTATCAAGCTTAGGAGAGCAATTTTGGTTTAGCTATCTCTATGAATGTTAAGCCTTTGTAGTCTCTACTTTGTATGCCGTAAATTATGACGTCCTTACACTTGTAAACCTGTTCTCCTTCTATTGGACATCGTTTTCGGTCTTCTTAGTTGTAATCCGCGTATTATAAATTCCAAACTGTGTTACCATAAACTTGTCAACATTTAATTTCCCCGGATCCAAGTCAGAAAAACGAAATACCGCAGAAAAATTTGCGCCAGACAAGATTGGCCCTGAATCATGTGGCCGCGTGGTTCACCCAACTTTTAAGCCTATTTTAGTGCCGTATGTTTCGTCAAGGGGTTTGCGTTGTTATAAGGCATTCTCACAGTAAGTTTAAATAATCTTTTGTTTAAACTTTAGAAACGTATTTAGGCTTTCGTTATCTTTTTTTTTGGTACATTAATTGTACTAATTAAATTGACTTAAACTCAAGTGTTGTTCTTCCATTTGAGTATTTCATTCGAGTGTTTATCATTGCACTCGAGTGCATTCTATTTATCAGGTTTTTTTATGTTTTGTAGTACATCATCTAAATCTGAGTGTACTTTGGATTCACAGTTCTGGGTGTGAAGCGTGTACCCATTTATTTTGAATCTTTTGCAGGTACAAAGTGTTCTTTGTGAACCACTCTATTGGATATCTTTGTGATTCCAAAGTGTTCTTTGTGAACCACTCTATTGGTTATCTTTGTGATTCCAAAGTGTTCTGTGTGAATCACTCTATTGGATATCTTTGTGATTCCAAAGTGTTCTGTGTGAATCACTCTATTGGATATCTTTGTGATTCCAAAGTGTTCTGTGTGAATCACTCTATTGGATATCTTTGTGATTCCAAAGTGTTCTGTGTGAATCACTCTATTGGATATCTTTGTGATTCCAAAGGGTTCTGTGTGAATCACTCTATTGGATATACTTGTGATTCCAAAGTGTTCTGTGTGAATCACTCTATTGGATATCTTTGTGATTCCAAAGGGTTCTGTGTGAATCACTCTATTGGATATACTTGTGATTCCAAAGTGTTCTGTGTGAACCGTTATATTGGATATCTTTACGATACCAAAGCCTTCTGTGTGAACAAATTAATTGGATCATTACGATACCAAAGTCTTTTGTTTATTTAGTTTCAATATTTAAAATGGTTTCTCGAGAAAGAGCTAAGAGACGGAAAAACCTACAAGGTTGGTCAAGAAAGAATAAAGCTTCTAAAAAAAGCAAGCTAAACAACTTGTGGATAAGAAATTCTACTTGAAAAACAAGGAGTATTATCAGAAAAGAAATTCAAAAACCAATGCGACCCGCAAATCTCCAGTTGAGAGAGCAAAGAGAACTATGCCACCAAGTGGCGCCACTAATGGTCTGACAAAAAACAAAAAAACCAGTAAGAAACCTTTTCTGGTGAGCAAAATGGGTTTCGCGAAAAATAAACTAAATAAAGGAATTTTTAAGAAACGGAATAAGAAAATCATAGCTGAAAGTTTCAAACGATTTTTAGTGACAAGGCTCACTGAAAGATTGTCTGCGACAAAATCTTTGGACAGCTTGACTAAAGAGGAGAATTCAAAGTAACTCTCTCGAAGCCTAAAATGCCAATTGTTAGCGGGTAGAATTTTGCATTTGAAAAAGCAATTATATTCGGCATACAATTACCATCTTACAAGGGCCGTTAGTGAATTTAAAGATATTGCCGAGAAGGTCCAAGAAATTGGGTCTGTTAATCAGGACAATTTAACGGATGTTGTGGGTGGTAAAAGACTTCACAGTAGTCTCAGAGAGGCCTATTTCCACGAAACCACCTATTTTACAATTGGAAATAATGGCAATATATTGAAAAATGACCACGAGTTTCGCTACGCCAAAGTTAACCAATTGGATGCTGATGGTCATGTACGTAAAGTGCTAAGAGACCGCGTTACCCATGCCAATAAAGAATTGTTCGTTGACGAAACGGGCAATTTCGTTGTCATTAAAAATAACAACAAAACTGGTGATGTTGAGAGAGTCTTCAAGTAAATAATTCGGGAGTGGTTACGAATCTTTTCAACATTGTTGAAACTGAGGAGAAAAATCCGAAAAGAAATTTCGTGATCAATGAAAGTGGTCTTATAGAAACTAAACCAAAGCCATTGCGAAAGTGCTAACTTTCATAAACACAGTTGCGAATGCGAATGAAAAGTCAGTGACTAAAATTTTTGAGTCGGGTTTGGACCTTTGCGGTTTTAGAAATAACTTTTGCTCTAAATCCAACGTGTCTATAACACCATATGGTGCTGAGATCATGGTGAGAATAGTTTCTTTCCTGGGACACACGGCTTATTGCGCTGGTAGTGAAGATTGCCAAAGCTATTTACGTTCTTTTGCTGAGCTGGCTCCTCATTATTCGGGAATTAGAACTATTTTGAATAATATTTATCACGTCAAGGCATTGCTTAACGCGTTAACAAAGATTTCGAATGAAATTGAAAGTTGTGATTACGATTCTCTCACCAAAATCATGGGGGAATTGAGAAAAATCCTTGCTGCAAGAGGAAAAAATTTAAATGACGAACAAAACAACGCGTCCACAGGGAGCGAAAATGCTCCAAGACCGAGTCTCGATGAAAGTGAAATCTTGAGTCTTTACGAAAGTCAATTTGTTCGACACTCCCTGTGACTGCTGCCAAAGATTGTACAAAAAATCTGATTTGAGATCAATAACTCCTTCTGCCATTGACGAAAAAATGGTAGACAGTGCTGTTTTCGATAACGAGGCCTATCTGATTTTAAGAGCTGGCTGGATAATGAACAATTCAGAAACAAGAGAGGCAGACAAGCTTCTATGTCGTTACTGCTCTACGTATTTACGAAAGAGAAAAGTTCCCATCTGATGCTTCCTGAACAACTTGTTGGTTGACATTCCTCCGTCAGATGTCACTGATTTAAACATGTTTGAGAAAGTTTTAATTCAGCTTGTGAAGCCCTTCCACACTGTGGTATGGTTAGGTACTAAAACCAATTCCAACATGCAGTTTGGTACGGTTAAAGCTTTAAAGGGAAGAGTTATTTATCTTCCAATACCCGTGGAGAAAAATTTGAAGATGATTCCCAAGACATTGCCCAAAAATCACGAACTGCATATCCTAGTGAATGGCGTTCCCACTGCGGACAAAAAGGTTTGGCAACAGGTTGTTTGCCTCGAAAAAGTATTGAAAGCGTTTACCGTGCTGAAAAAAATTAATCCTTTGTATAAAGACATTGATTTTTCGGCAATGAACGAGGAATATATTTGTGGAACGCAAGAAATGGATGGAAATGAAAATTCATTGACTCCCCATGAATTACTGAGCGTAACAGATCCACTTGCGTTGCTTAACGATGTATCTGATGCGGTGACACACGCTTCCGCTGCGGTTCCATCAGAAGGACCAGCGGATGGTCCTCCCGACGTCCAAGGTGACCAAATCGCTTCTAACATACAGGAGCAGGATGAAAATCAGTCTAGCCTTGCGCCAGGCAACGTCTTCAAAATTTTAACACAGCCCGAGGCTTTGTTGCGAAAACTTTCTGAAGGAGAAGCCAATGATCTGTACGATCACTACTCTATTCATCCGGTGAACGTCCAACCACCGAAAGATTTATTGGCCGCTTACCAAATGAAGCGCGTCGAAGCCGCGCCGATTAGTACTTGGGACAAAAACTTGGATTACTTGAGCTTCGTTCATTTGTTTCCCAAGGGTCGCTACGGCAAGCACGATGATAGACCATTTGGGAAATTAACTGAAACAGAGGATCGATTATCTTGTCTTTTGAGCAAAAGTGCAATTTTTAGACGAGATTACGCCTATATGTTTCATTCTTATCAAGAATACGAAATGAAGGCGATCTCTAGTAGTTTGAACTACGTTCTTCGTGTTAAAAACCCTTGGCAATTGGGGTTGAAAACTTGCTCAGTCGAGTTGAATCTGGCCATAAAGAACTTGAGAGTAATTTAGCCACTTTCTTGGGTCATATTTGATGAACTAAGGACTACTGGTACAAGGTCCTTATGTACGTTTTGGCGATGATACGGGAATTTGGTCCTCCAACTTGGCTCTTGACTTTTAATCCGGCCGAATACGATGATATGGAACTGCACGATCACTTGAGAAAAAAGAATTCAGACGTTCCAGGAGTTGAGTCGATGATGGGGGCTGAATTGTTGAATTTCGACCCACTTAGCGTCAATTTGCACTTTCACATTAAAGTTTGCACGCTGCTAAACAACTTTGTTTTGTGTAAGCAAAATCCAGTTCTTGGCATGATTGAACATCATTTTTGGCGGGTTGAATACCAATCTCGAGGTTTACCTCACTACCACATGCTATTGTGGGCCAAGGACGCTCCAAAGATCGGAACTTCTTCAACCGAGACTATTTTGGATTATGTGCAAAAACACGTCACGTGTTCGATGCCAAGCGCATCCGTAAGTCCGGAACTGCACCGGCTGGTAAAAAAATTCCAAACTCACAAATGCACCTCCGGTTGTTATAAGAAGGCCAAAAATTCTAAAATAGGATTGAAAGTGTGTCGCTACGGTTTCCCTCGAAACGTAACAAACATTGCCACTATAAATTCCGTTAGATCAGTTTCTCTTCACCGTAAGATGAAAAAGGTGCAGAAACGACTGTACGACTTGCCAAGAAAACAGCACGAAGTTTTAATCAATGATTACAATCCCAGGCTACTTTTGGCTTCCAAAGCCAACATGGATTTGCAATTTGTCGCTGACAAATCGGAAATAGTGGCAAACTATGTCACTGCGTACGTGACAAAGGGAGACCGAGCCGACATGGACCCAACTTTTGCCGAGTTAGGGGACGAAAGTTTGTCCAAAAGATTATTTGCCTTTAGATTGAAATCACTGACTTCTTAGTCAGTAGGTATATACGAAGCCATTGATCTTATGTTGGGCCAAGACCTTCACAACAAATCCGACAGCACTAGATTTATAAACAATAACTGGAAAGAAAACCGATCGAGAGTTTTGAAAGGTTACAGGGAACTCGCACGTTTGAGGGAAACTGATCGCGAAAGCAAGGGCACTTGCCAAAAGGGGTTCGTCGACAACAAGTATTCAAATCGTCCCGACAGCTTGGCAAATCTTAGTTTGCGGGAATTTGGACAGTTTTACGATTATGCGAAGCGCTCTGAGGGTGTCGAGAAAAATGCGAATGTAATCCAGTTGAAAAACCATCTTTGTTTCAAGAGAAAGCTAATTAAGCCCTCCATAATAGAGCACTACATTCACGACCCGATTGAGGAGAAAGAAAAATATTGTCACGCTTTACTGATCCTCTTCAAACAGTGGCGTGATCAAAATGAGCTATTTGGCGAGTTTGAAACCTTCGCTTTCGAAAACTCGCTTTCGGTGTTAAAAGACATGAGAGAATATCACGAGAAAACATGTGGATACCATATCTTAAGAGAGTCATAGAAGATTTCCTTTTGATGGCGGCGGAACAAGATTTCAAAATATTCATTACGAAATTACATCACCTAATTCACTATCCACGTCTAATACTAGAGTATAGTCCTCTGCGTAAATATTAGTGCATGAGATGTGAAGCCAAGCACAGTATTTTAAAGCAATTATTAAGCGTTGCCGATACTTCATTAATGTTCCCAAGACGGCTGCAAATCGCCACCAGTATCTTCAATGTTATCGGCTAAGTGGTGCTAACGGTTTAATATCAGATAAAGTTGATGAAGGAAGATCTGTTTTAATGAAATGATCAATGCTACCTATAAAGTTAATGAAAAAAATAAAACTGCACATGCAAAATCAAAATCCATCAAAGGTAGTTGATGAACTATACGAATCACCAAGACTCGAGCTTTTTTACTCAAAATTACTGATATAATACAATGCTGCAAAATATGGCTACTTTGTCGTAGGATTTTTGTGTCAAGCCGGTTTTATAGTCACTATAACTCGTTTAATGTATACGATGCCATAGACTGGAAAATCTGAGAACCTGGGTCTGAAATAAATCGTCTCTACGCTCTTGAATTATACGAAAAAGATGAAAAACATTATATTCCATCACGACACAGTTTAAGCATATGGTCTAAAGTTAAAAAAATTCCATTTTGGCTGTTTTTGTTTTCCTTCGAATATTTGAGGAGCATTTCCCTTTATAATTAAGTGTCCAAACCCACTAACGACCCCCAAATTTTAAATTAAATGGACCGTGTACTTGGGACTTGAATATTCGAGATGAGTGGTAGAAATTATTCCCTTTGACGAACCTGAGATACATAATTTGTTATAACATAACTATTGTCACTATTTTAAAATTAGGAATGTCTATTATAGACAGTGGATAAAAATTATTATCACTTTCATCTATTCAATATGCTTTATTGTAAATAGTTTCTTTTATTAGGATGAGGGAGTACCACGTCACATACGGACTGTTCAAAAAATTAGTAATAATATATGAAAATGATAACTTTTCAGAGTTTTTAAAGAAAGTTTTGGACAAATTCAAAATCGGTATTATGAGTGAAAGCTTAGTGTTACAAGTGTTTGAAACTAAATACAATGATAGGCTGGACGTGAAAAATGAACTACCCGATGACGGGTCACGAATTAAAATCACTTTTATAGAATCTAAAGACATGTCAACGGTTAACACTAACACAGGTCAACACGATATCCATGAAAGTACAGTTGAGGAATCTTTTAATGAATCATTTGGGTGATTTAATTTTACGAAGTTCTTTCCCTAAGTTATGATAAATGTGTTTAGGCTGGAAGCAAATAATATTTAATTTTTTCAGTTCAAGTTCCAGACCAGCGTTTCCTGTCTCACGATATAGAAAATACGATTCTGAAAAAGGATGAAAGTGTATTTTTACCTAAGAACAGAAGGAGAATCGTAAATACTCTATATGAAGATTTATCCCGTTATGGAAAGTAAGTTTAATGCTTAATTAGTTAGCATTATTAAGTTAAGGTAAAGTTCTATGTAAGGTTGTTAAGTGTAGAAAAACTATATTGGTTTACAACGAATTAACTCATTAATTATAGATACCCCTCTCACGATCAATATGTTGAAACTGTGAAAAGGTTGATTCAAAAGCACAATTTCCTAAGTGATCGGGATGAGCATGGAAATCCACTTCAACTACCAAAAGCATATGCACGTGATCTACATTTAGGGTGATCCTTTTATTTTACTAACAACCACGAATTTTAAACAGACTACTTGGTGGCAAGCCCTGCGCAATAAATTCAAGCATGAAAGATTCCCCCTCACTGGAGATGCTGAAATTGCTAAAGCAAAACTAAGCCACGGGTCCTTAGCCCAGAAAAGGAAAAGAAATCCGTCAAATGTAGAAAAGGCATTGGACGATCGTAGTAGTGCAGATGCTATTAATAGTCAGCCCAAGAAGAAACGACGTTGAGTAATATTCCGATGGCCAGACAACCATTTTTATCGGTTTAGGACTATGCAAAAACATTTCAAATAACTCTCTAAATCTCCAGTAGTTTTTTACAAAATCTCTATGCTAAGCGTTCAGTATTTTAATTAGAATAAAAAATGCAAATGATACAATAATAACAAATTCTTTTTGGTGTACTTGTCAATGGTTTTGATACTTGTTCACCCATCTCAATAGATATAAATGAGTTGTCCAGCTATTTATCCAGTATTTAAGAAAACTTCGAATTAAAAGTACTAATTACAAATTTCAACAAAAAGTCGCTCATTGGTGATCATGCGGGCGAAGATGAACAGAGTATAAAAGCTCACATTTCTCAGCTTCAAAAGGAGTGGACTAAAAACAAACCAGATGAAGTCTTAATTGATAACAAAATGGCCCTTACACTCGTCTACAGAGAAAGTATAGCATGGGATGAAAAAGTACCAATTTCGGAGATTTTCCTACAATTTCCAAATTTATTTTGCGAAAAACAGGTCCGTTGACATAATTTAAAATTGAGATTTCAGTATACAGATAACTATTTTTGCAGTTTTAAAATGAATGAGATTGATAAAAATTAATGTCACAGTCGAAGAGTGATTCTATAGACTTCTAATGTTAGACTTTGAGTGATATAGTTGGGAATAAATTCCTAAGCTCTCTACTGACAGCCTTCCCCGCCTATTGTTTTTCATATAAAATCACTCTAGATTCTCCCAATCTTTAGAAGGATGAACTAAATTAGGTTTAACGTTTTCAAAAAAGAAAAAATTTAAATTAGCTTAAAGCCGGGAAAGTGAAAGTTTTCAAGCTTATAAAAATTAACAGAACAATTTTTATAAATTTCATGAATGATTTTGACATTGTTTTATAAAAGTCTGAATAACCTCCTGTCCGGACATTTATTTTTCCTTTGAAGAGTAGTTTAATATTGTATTTTTTTCTCAAATCAATGCAGATTTTCAAAGAAATGAACAGAAGAACAAATCTAAACAGTCAAGTGGAAAAACTGATTTACCACTTCGCAGAAAACAATCATGAAAAGATTTTAACGGCAATAAAAAATAAACCAAAGAGGAAGGAATTTGTCTCGAAGTTAGAAAGATATTGTGACGCTTTAAATGAGGAAAAAATAAAGGTATGTACAAAAAAACTTAGAAATACTGTGATTGTAAAGTAATTATTTTTGGGTAAATTTAGATATAAGGATGAGTGCTTCAATGATTGGTTTACCCTACCTGTTTAACGAGGAAATTGAAAGTTGGGCTTCTGATAAGGTATGAAAATTAATTCTTAAATTCAGATAATTTGTGATTAGACTCTTTTGTTGGAAAATTGTGTTATGTATTTTCAATATTTAGGACGAAGGAATCGCAACCCCTTTGGTTGGCTCTCATAGTTGGGGACGCAAGCTAGATGGAGTGTTTTCTCTCCCCCTCCTTGCTTTGGCTTCCCGCTCGCGTTCTTAACTTTACACACGCTGGCTTGGGTCCTCATCAATGCGAAGTATCACACCTCCTCGGTGGTGAGAGCTGGTAACCACTACGCTTGCAACAAGGTAATGTGGGCTAAGCGGATACGCGTCCTTCTCAAGCCAAGGTGTTGAGGCATCGTGCCGAGGGCTGCATGGTACTGGGGAAGTAAAACTACGGTATCGCTAACGATCCCCTCGGGGCACCAGGCGACACCCCGTTGTATCTAGCCTTCCGCCCGGGTGGGGGACTACCGGGTGGTGACCGTTTACTTGCCCCCTTACTCGTGGGATTCTCATGGATAACACATTAAAAAATAACTCTAAAACTACAACACCCACGGTGCAGGGGTCTGCTCAGAGCAGAACCCACACTGATACCACTACGCTAGGGCCTGTATCCAGCGATACTCGTGCCGATTTATCGGTGCGTGTGACTGGTAAAGCTTCGAAACGTACCGAGCGTCGTCGCCGTAAACGACAGATTGCTCGGGAAAAGGCCAAATCGGGGTCTGAAACGGCCTCCACCCCCGCTGGGGGTGCGGTGGCACGTGGCACCCAATTGAAGAGGCCTAGAACGGAGGACTCGACTCCCTCGCCCAGCACCTCGCAGGCGGCGGCAAAAAAGGCTAAGTCCTATAGTGACGCCGCCAGCGCAGAAAAGATGGCCATTGTTAAAAAAGGCTATCCGAAGGCGGTCATCACGGAGGAAGACGTGGGCCCAATCCAGAAGGCGATTCTAGGTTCGGTAGATGGGATACCTTCGGGGAGCCGTCTACCGCGTCTTGCGAATTTTAGCCTGACGGCCGGGGCCCTGGTATACTCCTGTGAGGATTCGTTCACTGGGGAATGATTGAAGGAAATCTTAGCCTACTCGGTGGTGGGGGATGCGGTGCTCTCAGTAATGAGAGCTAGCGAACTCCCTAAGCCGTTTAAGGTAATGTTTCGCACCGAGGACCAGATTACCAAAGAGCCGGCGGTGCTGTTTCGGCGCCTAAAGGCCCTTAATGCAGGTTTTGCCACTGAACGTTGGAAATGCATTCGGACGTACGTGGATAGGGCCGTACGGTACTGGGTACTGCTCATTTATGGCTCCTCACTGGAAGCCATTAAGAATGCTGGTTTCGTGGGCTTTACTAGAGTGGACAAGGGTTCCTTCAAACTCCTTCAGAACACGGAAACCACCAAAACCACTGCAGCCGAGTCTACGGCAGGGGGTGGGACTAGCGAGATAGGGGATCTCGCTGTGGAGCTCGCTGGTGTCGCTCTAGGCACAGAGGGGGAGGGGGTGGCTCATTCGGAAGCTCGTTCTTCCATGGATGAGTCCAACCTACTGGAAGAATAGGATGGGACCCTTCGGGATCCAGCCGATGTGCGTTCTAGTGGTCCTGATGAGGGGGAGGATCTTAGGACTGGGAGCTTGCCTGTCGGGGGGAGAGGTGCCACTAGCCCTCTCGGGACCGATGAGGTGTAGCTAGGTCCCTTCTGAACCCCTCTCTTAAGGACCATGGGGACGCTACGTGCAATTCAAATCAATCTGTACCATAGTAAGGCGGCCTCTGCGGTACTCTGCAGGAGGTTTGTTATAGAGGGTCTTGATCTGGCCCTCATACAAGAACCGTGGATTTGCCATGGCAAAATCCTCGGTCTTGACGCGGCGGGGTCACTATTTTATGACCATACTGCTGCTAGACCTAGGGCGTGAATTCTGGTTCGGAGGGATCTCTGTTGTATCTTTCTACCGCCGTACACGTCCCAGGACACGGCGGCCGTGAAGCTAGTCCTGGCCACTGGGCATGCCAAGTTGACTATCACGGCTGCCTTTGCATACTTTGCCCATGACGCGGACTCTCTCCCGACAATTGAGGTGATCAATTTTGTCAATCAATGTGAAAAGAGAGGGGACAAATTAATCATTGGCTGTGACGCCAATGCTCATCACATCACGTGGGGCAGTTCTGACTGCAACAGGAGAGGTGATTATTTACTAGAATATTTAGTTGGTTGTAAACTCTATATTCTTAATCAAAACAATGAACCTACTTTTGTTACTTCTAATAGAAGGGAGGTCATTGACCTCACGCTAGCCACGGAAAACCTCGTGTCCTCCGTGTCTAACTGGCATGTGTCTAATGAGCCGTCTTTGTCGGATCATAGGCACATCTGCTTCACTGTCGCGACTACCTCTGTCCCGGCGGACCAATTGGGCCGGCTATAGGGAAGACCTAATCCTACGCTACGGAGGGGGTCACACTCCTAAACTTACTTCACCTAAGGATCTTGATGGGGCTGCTGGTGATTTACAGTGCTCCATCATGGAGTCGTTCCACCGGAACTGCCCACTTAAGACCGTCAACCGCTCGAGGCTTGTCCCTTGGTGGAACGCGGATCTCAGCCGGCTTCGTAAATATACGCGCAGGCTCTTTAACAAAGCCAAGCGCACGGGTGACTGGGCTGGATACAGGCAGTCCCTTAACACCTACAACAGGGCCATTAGAGCTGCTAAGAAGGACTCCTGGCAGACCTTCTGTGAGCAAGTCTCCAATGTCCCTGCTACGGCTAGGGTCATGAAGATTCTAGCGCACGACAGCTCACATCGACTTAATGCTATTAAGCTGCGGGACGGTGTGTACACTAAGTCTGGGGCTGAGACTCTCAAGCACATGCTGGAGGTCCATTTTCCTGACTCTACTTTTATCAATCCAACAAACCCTGACTCTCTCTACCCTGTCCTGCACAGGGCTAAGAGGGAAGACTGGCTTGTAGCCAGACAGGTTGTCACGATTCCCAAGCTTCGGTGGGCTGTCAACTGTTTTGAGCCCTACAAGTCTCCGGGACCCGATGGGGTCTTCCCTCTGCTTTTGCAGGAGGGCTTAGACCACATCGCCTCTCCGCTTTGCAAGATCTACAGACTCTGCATTGCTCTCGGTCACATACCTCGTGACTGGAAACGCTCTAGGGTCATCTTTATTCCCAAGCCCGGGAAGGCTTCCTATCTCGAGGCGAAGGCATTTAGGCCCATATGCCTGACCTCCTTCTTCCTCAAAATTCTGGAGAAGCTGGTGGACAGGTACATTAGAGACGAGGTACTTTCGGTGACTCCTCTCTCTTCTTCACAATTTGCTTACCAAAAAGGCAAATCCACTGAGACGGCCCTTCACGGCCTTACGAATTGCCTGGATAGGGCATTCGAGTTTCAGGAAATTTCACTGGCCGTCTTCCTCGACATTGAGGGGGCCTTTGACAAGGTCTATAGCTCGGTTATTACTGAAGCTGTTAAGAGATTTGGCATCAGCGACACTCTTGGCCGCTGGATCAAGTCCATGCTTACCGACCGCAAGGTGTCGGCGTCCCTCCTTGGGGACTCTCTAGGTTTGACTACCAGCAGGGTCTGCCCTCAGGGTGGAGTGCTCTCCCCCCTGTTGTGGTGCCTGGTGGTGGACGAACTCTTTGGGAGGCTCGGGGGTGCTGGGGGCTGCTGTTGCTTCGGGTATGCGGACGATGTAGCGGTAGTCCCAGATTTACCGGGAAGTTCCCGGATACTGTTACCGCGCTTATGAGATCTGCTCTCTCTAGCGTGGAGCAATGGTGTCATACGGTCAACCTCACCGTTAATCCTGATAAAACTGTCCTTGTTCCTTTTACGAGGAAGAATACTAAGGATCTGTTCAATGATATCTCTTTCTTTGGCCAGGTCCTGACAAAGTCCTCCGAGGTGAAATACCTGGGGGTGACCTTTGATTGCAGAATCACATGGAAGCCGCATCTTGATCGGTGTATTAAGAAGGCCAAGATGCTCTTCTGGACGACCAGGAGCTCTGTCGGCCAGACTTGGGGCCTCAACCCCAAGGCTGTACACTGGCTCTATACTGGGATCATCAGACCCATACTATCTTACGGGGCACTTGTCTGGTGGACAAGGGTCCGGCTTAAGACGGTGCAGGCTGCCCTGCGCAAGCTTCAAAGGCTTGCCTGCATTGGTGTTACGGGGCCATGAGATCGATCCCAACTGCTTCCCTGGAGGTGCTCCTTGACATGCTTTCTCTCCATCTCTTCATTGAGGAGGAGGCTGTCATGAGGGCCTACAGGCTCAACATTAGTGGCTGCTGGGTTCCAAGACCTTGGGATTACAGCCATACGAAGCTCTTTCGGGAGTACGCCGCACTTGAGCCGTCGCTTACGATGTGCTCTGACGAAACCGTTACCAGTTTTGATTTCACTAAGCCATTCAGCATCCACTCCCCCAGTCGGGCTGAGTGGACTAACCTGCTGCATCTTGGCACTGGGGGTGAAACTATTTGGTTCACCGATGGTTCCAAGACTGATCCCGGCGCTGGCGCAGGCTATTACTGCCAAACCACAAGGGTCGGCTTTTCTGCCTGCCTGGGTACCTTCGCTAGTGTGTTCCAGGCGGAAATTGCCGCGATCTGTTATTGCGCAGATTACTGTATAAACAAAGGGTATACCGGACGGACTATGAGAATTTATTCTGACAGTCAGGCCGCCCTGAACGCGCTGAACCAGTGTCAGATTACCTATCAACTGGTGCGCAGCTGCCTTGATCTGCTAGCGCGACTGGCATCCTGCAACAGGGTTCTGTTGTACTGGGTGCCAGGGCATAGCGGATATCATGGCAATGAGCAAGCCGATAGATTTGCGAAAAGGAGTGCGGAGGCCAAGCTCTTGGGGCCGGAGCCGGCCGTCCCCATCCCCTACAGGCACGTCAAACGGTGTCTGCATGACAGGTTGACTGTCATACAAAACCAGCTCTGGCATAACATGGAGGGCCAGAGACAGACAAAACTGTTAGTCAATGGTTACTGCAAGTCTCGTGCTAGAGACCTAATTTCGCTCAGCAGATGGGATATTAGGCTGGCCACCGGTCTTCTGACCGGGCACTGTCGGCTTAATAGGCACCTCCATCTGATGGGTTTTGCCGACGACCCTCTCTGTAGGCGTGTCAGGAGAAGGAAGAAACATCCGCTCACGTACTTTGCGAGTGCGACTGCTTCGCCTCGCTTAGACTAGAATATTTTGATTCACACACTTTGGAACCCTCGCGGGTCTCCTCTATTACGGTGGAGCGAGTTCTTCGCTACGCTGTGGCCACGGGTCTATTCAAGGCCTGAATACGTGGGTGCACAATATGCCTTTTGGCATCGGTACAAGGGCGCGAGCCCCCCTACTCACTAATAATAACCCCTTTGGTTCGATTAAAATCTGAAAACTACTTTACAAAGCCTGTGGGTGTGACAGTTGGTGATGAAAGAGTGCAGTGCAGTAGTATTCTAAATGCAATAACAGTAAACTTTGCGAGCTACTATATCTTCAATCTCGAATACCCAAAGGGAGCAAAAAGAACTTTAGAGTTTGTTCAACTTATGGTGTTAAAAATTAATCCACCGAAGCGAACCCCAGCAATATTTCAAAAACTTCTCAACTCTTTTTCATTGTGTTAATGAAGTTAGAAATTGCAACAAAATTAAAAATGAATGTGCGGAATAAAAAATGCAAACTTTAAACAATTTAGTGAAGTTCATTTGCTCTTATTTGTGTATATGTTTCAGTCTTTTTTATTTGAACCATTAAAACGGGACTCATTCGAACCATTAGGGAGCAATATACTTTAAACCCTACTTTTTTAAAATTTTAAACGGTCCTTATTTCAATCTTGCAACGTCCTCAATCGAACCTTTCGGTGGTACTCGTTCGAACCTTTCGGTGGTACTCGTTCGAACCTTTCGGTGGTACTCGTTCGAACCTTTCGGTGGTACTCGTTCGAACCTTTCGGTGGTACTCGTTCGAACCTTTCGGTGGTACTCGTTCGAACCTTTCGGTGGTACTCGTTCGAACCTTTTGGTGGTACTCGTTCGAACCTTTCGGTGGTACTCGTTCGAACCTTTCGATGGTACTCGTTCGAACCTTTCGATGGTTCTCGTTCGAACCTTTCGATGGTACTCGTTCGAACCTACGTCCACTTACGTCCACTGTTCGATGGTACTCGTTCGAACCTTTCGTTGGTACTCGTTCGAACCTTTCGATGGTACTCGTTCGAACCTTTCGATGGTACTCGTTCGAACTTTTCGATGGTACTCGTTCGAACCTTTCGATGGTACTCGTTCGAACCTTTCGATGGTACTCGTTCGAACCTTTCGATGGTACTCGTTCGAACCTTTCGGTGGTACTCGTTCCAACCTTTCGATGGTACTCGTTCGAACCTTTCGATGGTACTCGTTCGAACCTTTCGATGGTACTCGATCGAACCTTTCGATGGTACTCGTTCGAACCTTTCGATGGTACTCGTTCGAACTTTTCGATGGTACTCGTTCGAACCTTTCGATGGTACTCGTTCGAACCTTTCGATGGTACTCGTTCGAACCTTTCGATGGTACTCGTTCGAACCTTTCGATGGTACTCGTTCGAACCTTTCGATGGTACTCGTTCGAACCTTTCGGTGGTACTCGTTCCAACCTTTCGATGGTACTCGTTCCAACCTTTCGATGGTACTCGTTCGAACCTTTCGATGGTAATAATTTGAACCATCTTTAAAGGTTCAAAATTGAACCATTTTAAAAGGTTCGTTTTCAAGCCATAAATGGTTGGCCCTGGGTTGCATGACTTTCAATCTCAAATGGTTCAATCGTGTTCCTTTTTTATTAACAGTGTAGTTATCCGTTTTGATTGTTCCTTTTCGTGGTGCCCAGCTTTCCCCTGAAGAGGAAAGGTTTAACAAAGCCATGAGTTCTGTTCGGGAGAGTTTTGAATGGGGATTTGGGAAGATCATCCAAAATTTTGCTTTCTTGGACTTTAAAAAAAAACTTAAAATTGTTCCTTCAACCAGTCGGAATCTACTACATAGTAGGTGTTCTTTTCACTAATGTACATACTTGTTTATATGGTAGCACATCATCGTCTTTTTTGCAATAGAGACTCCAACTGTGGAGCATTATTTAGAGTATGACCAAGATTAAAGTTATCCTCAATGAAAAGGATCTTGATAGAAATAGCCGAAGTGAATCTTCAAATTTTATAGTTTTTATTGGAATCTCAAGCTTGCATGTTAGTTTATTTAACTATCCAGATTCCTTGAATCAGTTTCTAACTATTTTAGACGTTGAAATGGTTATACTGCAGTAAGGTTATACATAATTTAATTAATTAGTATAGGTTGGTAGTCTCTACACTGTAAAAAAAAGGGTTCTTCGAGGGTTTTCAACAGAACTCTTACGTTCTTGTTGGAACGCTAAAGGTTCCCAGAGGTGGATGAAGGTTCACAGTAGTACAGGAAGGTTCTTAGCAGATCGTATCTAATTAAAAGGGTTCTTGTAATAACGTGTGGGGTTTTAGTAGATCCTTGAAGGTTCTTGAAAGAACATTCGGGTTCTTGAAAGATCCTATAAGGTTCTTGAAAGAACATTCGGGTTCTTGAAAGATCCTTGAAGGTTCTTGAAAGAACATTCGGGTTCTTGCGAGAGCCTTCACGGTTCGTGAAAGAACATTCAAGTTCTCGATAGATCCTTGAGGGTTCGTGAAAGAACATTTCGGTTCTCGATAGACACTTGGGGGTTCATGAAAAAAATACGGGTTCTTGAAAGATCCTTAAAGGTTCGTGAAAGAACACTGTTAGGAAAAAAGGTGTTTCGTGGGTGTTTGGAAATACCTTGAGGTGTTTATATACTCTTTGTAGAGTGTTTTGTAACTGAGATGGTGTTTTCTCCGTAAAAAGGTGCTAGTTGACTCTATTTAAGTATTTTTTAAAGGAAATGGCGATTCACTGTCCACATCTATATTAATGGAATTTATTTTATAAATGTGTATAAAGTGTGCAATTTACCATTGGGATTTAATGGCGTTCTAGAACGCATAGCTTCTTTTCTTAATTCTATGCCTCTTGCGGAGTCTTCGGCTTCTTTTTTTCTTTTTCGGCTTGCGACAGATTTATGCACTGTTGCCCCAGAAGCCAGAGTGCTATTTCCCCTTCCTCTTTCAACTCCTTTAACTCTTGAAGAAGCTGGCTTCTCTCGTTAAATTCTTCTTCAGTCCCAGATTTACGAAGGTGCTTATTGTCATCCTTAATAAAATCGCTAAGGATTAAAGTTGTCCTTTCTCGACAACGCCGAGGGCATATATTCGGGTAAAACACCCTCATTTTTTCGGCCACTGCGGCCCAAGCATTTGAAGCCAAAGAAGGCCCAAAAGAAAATTGATTTGCTTGAATCACTTTTTTTAACAAGTTAAACCTTAATTTTTTTTTCGCGTTATCTTTCTTCCTGTAAAAATATAATTGTATTTTATAGGTCACTATGATGAATTTAATAATCTCAGGACTAACGTATTTGGTTTTAGAGGCGAATTTTTCTTGTCTCATCCTTCTTCTTTTCGATTCTCTTATCCGTTCTCGCAATGCCTAACACTCTTCAATACTTTGAGACGTTGCTTGATCTACTTAAATATCCCAACACCAAAATTAGACTACCAGTTGAAACATCCATACACTACGATTTTATGGTAATCCTTTAGCAACCAGCAGTATATTTTTCAAAATCCCACGGAAACCACGATTTTAGTTCATTTTAATAAAATTATCAATGTAATATTTGACTGTTCGTTTAGGACAATACGAGCTCAATTAAGAGGTCAATTATGGATCAAATTACTTGGCTTGATGGGATTTACTTTTATTTAAATATGGACCCGGACGTGGAGTTCGGTAATTTGGTCACCGGAAAGCGAGTTCTAATCATGGATGAGAACACACGATTTACGCCGCCTTCGAGGCTTTCCAGAAATGTGATAACCCCGATGCGCTAATTCATTTCTCCAAAGACAACGCGCTCTCCGTGTTGTCAGGCCTTCTCATAAGAAAACATTACAACGCGTCTTCTTTATCAGCCAGAGGGAGTGTTTTGTAATAACCATTTTTAGCTAGGTGTGATTATATCATCACACCTAGTACTTGCGCTGATGGATTGTATGGGTGTGTGTGTGAGTGTTTGTGAGTTAACCGGGGGTACACGAAAAACAAGCGTGGATAGAAAGCGATTAAGGCAAGATCCGCTACCGCGTTGAAGCGCGTAATGCGAAAGAATTGGGGAAAAAATACATTAGTGCTATGGTATGAGTTAACAGCACTTTTCCGACTTCGGATGGGCGTAAAACCAGTTTGTCGGGGTGCTTGTTAAGAATAGATCCTCTTCAGGCTCTTGGAAGTATTGGGAAAGAAACATTCCTGGCATCGGCAAAGAATTCACCAGGTTAGATTGCGGCGAGGATAAAGTTAAGGGTTAATTTGTTTGACTGCCGATTTATAAAAAAGCGTAAATTCGAAATATTTTCCTTATAGACCGGTTTGTTGGGTTGGCGCGTGGGGGAGAATGGGGAATGCGGGGAATGTAGCTTGAATGAGAGTTTCATTTTCAAGCGGAAAGGGCACTGTTTTTAAAGGCTGGGCTGCTGTTATTTGTTTATAGTGGTCGTTGAAAACTTCTTCTGACCCTTCAATGTATATATAGTTGCAATAGGGTTTTAGCTACGAGTGTAAATGCAAATAGGGTAGAGAGAGGGGGGTAGAAGGCTTAGCTGAATTGTTCAAGCATTGAAAGTTTTCCTGTAACCTTATCAGAAATATATTACCTTACAGTAAAGTAATATATTTCTGACCTTATTTATTATTTATTGAAGTGAATAATAGCCCACGAAGTCAACAATGTGACATGTAAGTGGGCAGCGTATATAGATACAGTGGTCAAGGAGAAAAGAAAAATGCGATGAACATTATCAAATACTAAGCACAGGTGGTTGATTTTGTGTCGTATGGTGATAGGGTCAATATTTAGTGTGGAGAGAAGTTGAGGGGCTTTTTAGTTACTAATTTTATGCGGGAACTAGGAGTAAGCATTTCGGGCCTTTTGTAATAATTGGATATCGGTTAATAAGTGAGGGGACCAAATTGGTGGACAATAGTCAATGAGAGGATGGACCAATGATTTGTAGAGCGTTTTAATAAGGGGTATGGAGCTGAAATTTAAGTTATGGCGATTTATGCCTGTCAAACAAATTTTGTTAATGTGAACAGAGTGACTGCGCGGAGTGCGTGCATCTTTCTCTGCCCTCTTATTGTCGGAAAGGATGAACCGGTGCGTTTGTTTTTCCGTTTAACTAATATCATTAGCGACGTCTAAAATTTGTTAGTTTTTAAATATTCATTGAAAATATTGAGAGGGGGTATGGACATCTGATTGTAGTCACGTACTACTAAGAACTTAAGTTACATCGATGGGCTATCTCATATATCACCTTAATGATTTATGAAACCTCTATTAATACGTTAGTAAATAATAGTTAATAATACGATACTCTAACCACACCTAGCTAATACGAAATAATTTTCGTGACTTGTTTGACTTATGGCATGGAAATTTGTACGGAATTGGTCCTTCAAGCACTTCCACATATTCTTAACGTCCTTGACTATTGAAGCAGTGTAAGGCGTGCACAATTACATTTTTGAACTATACGAATTACATTAAGTTTACTAATACTGACCACACATCTTCATTATGGCTGATACTTGTTGCAATTTTACACCTTGTACATTTCCGTCTCGGTAGTTGAAATTTGTTTTATCCCAGATTTACGGGTAATTTGTGATGACATTAATAAATGTTTCCTTTCTTTCAGAATCTTTTTGCCTGATTGAGGCCTTTAATGCCTTGCGTTGCTCTTTTTGGTAGGATTGCACTTTATCTAACTAACTCAAAAAACAGCGGTTTCTGACTAATTAGACCACGGGGAGTTCGGGAAAAATAGTAAACAAATTTAAACCCGCCGCAACTTGGTCAAAAACGTTTTCGAATATTTTAAAATTGCATGCATTTAGCATAACCCCCGAGAATTCCAGAAAAACCTGAGTCCGTCGTCTGCAGCCGAGCTCGATCTTACCAAATGGACTCGCGACGAAAATAGTGTTATAGCTTATTCTAGATCTTACTATCTTACTAAGAAAAGGTAAATCTACAAAAATTATGAAATTTATGCTAATAATATTTGAAAACGTGCCTTTTTATTGAGAAAAGAATTACGAAAAGGTCTCATTTTATTTGACTTGTAAAAGAAGTAAGGATCAAAACTTGGGAAAAGGCGGATTTTAGTTGAGAAATATTTAAGAAAAGTTTGCATTCTATTTGGCTTGTAAATGAAGTAATCATCAAGAGGCTTTAAATAATTTTGGAAGCAAATGAACGTAAAGGCAAAATTCTGGAAAATTACGGGAATTATTAGGAAATAAATGGTAATATTTGGAAAAGGCCTCATATTTTACAGCAATATTTTGGAAAAGGCGTCCAATTTTACTGCAATATTTTGGAAAAGGTGTCAAATTTTACATCAATATTTTGGATAAGGCGTCAAATTTTACGTCAATATTTTGGAAAAGGTGTCATGTTTGACAGCAATATTTTGCAAAAGGCGTCTTATTCTTTTTGAAATATCTCAACACAAACCGCGATATTTTGGAAGCTTGAATCTTAAAGGCTCCATGGTTGAACTTGTTTTTGAGCAGTCGACGCTTGTTCAGTATTTTGCTGAGCTTGAACAACTTTATTTGGATTTTCTAACTAACTATAACACCATTCGAAACAAAGGCTTTGTAATCAGGTCGAATTTTCGTCTAAAATAGTAATTCAGGTAAATAATTAGTTAATAGAGGCTTTAATATCGTTTGAAATGAGTTTTTCGACGTTCTTTACGGCCAAGGCTTAGTAAGTCTCTGTAAAGAAATAAAAACTGTAATATAGTCTTTCTTTATAGTGTCTTTCTTTAAAGATTATTAAAAAAGGTAATTTCCAGCTCTGTTTTGGAATTCTGTTGTCTGTAGTCTGCTTCGTTTCCTGCTAGAAACATATCCTAAACCTAGATTTTACCGGATTTACACTGTATTTATCGTTGGCGCTTCCAATTTGAAGTAAAAATTGCATATCTATTCAATTTCTTAACGTGTTAATACTTGAAATAGAGTGTTTTCACCTTGTGAGAGTGTTTTCACCTTGTGAGAGAGTTTTCACCTTGTGAGAGTGTTTTCACCTTGTGAGAGTGTTTTCACCTTGTGAGAGTGTTTTCACCTTGTCAGAGTGTTTTGACCTTGTGAAAAGTTGGAAAACTTCAAATACTACTGGAATGATGACAAAAAGTTTAATGTGTTTTTGCTAGGGAAGTTAAACGAGTGGTGTTTAGGTTAGCTCAGTTAATTCAACATTCCCATATGTTTCATTATTTGTTAATCTCACTAAAATTCTACTAATTTGAAGATGTGTAATATAATAACTGAAACTCAACCAACGCATCATCATTCGTTAAAATAATTTTCAATCCTAATGATGTTACGTAATCATTTTTTAAACTATTTGTTACCAACAGTGGATTGTTTAATCCATAAATATAAATAGCAGCAGAAATATATTACCTTACACGAAGTTCACTTCAATAATGGTTAGTGCCGTGGACATCATCTATGAAGAGAAAACCCGAAAAAAAAACTTTGCAAGAGTGAAGAAGGGTGAATTTTTCCCCCCTCCCGACGCGCGCTAGTCGCGAAGAGAAAAATTTTTTCCTCTCGAGATAGAACTGTGATAAATGGCCACTGCCAAGATAATCTGACGTTTCGTAGAAACGGCGGGATTCAACTGTATTTCGCGCAAGTGAGAAGCCGCTGCATAAGATACAACCATGATACGATTGTAAGTAAAGCATATTTTTCTCACTACGCGACGCTAGTGTTTTTATTTTCACCTCTCTGCCTCGCTGTTCGGGAGGAACGGTACCGTTTTTAGCCTGTAAAAATACTTCATAGATGATGGCCGACGCGAGGTAGGAAGAAGTGAACTTCCTGTAAAGTAATATATTTCTGGTAGCAGTGGTGCTGGTTAATCCAGGAGGACAGTGTCGTTATGTAATTTTATTAGTCAAAAATTTTCATGTTTACATCAGCGGAGATTTTTCCAACGTAACCACGTGGGAGTCAAAGGGTTACGCTGTGCGCCAATCGGTTACACGATATTTCCACAGCCCACATTGCCGTTTGTTTATTTGTCTAAATTGCTATGAATTATTTACACATTTGATGTAATTACTGACATAAAAGCCAAACTATAGAATATCATCATTCATTAACTTATTTCATAGATGTTCTTTCCGTTACTGCAAATTTAGCAAGGGTATGATAAAAATTGAACGCAATTTGTTGGAATAATCAAAAACTCCTCTAAACATTACAATTAAGGTCAATTATTTATTCAAACTCTTTTTATAACTTAAATGAACACTGCCGAAACACAATCCAGCTTTAATTCAAACTTAATTAAGTATAATTAAAGTGAAATTATACCAAAATATACATTTTTTGGATAAAAACTAAAATAACTTTTAAATAAACTATTTAAATAAAATTAAAACTACCCAAGCTGTTGATAAAGCCCCATGTTTTCACACTTAAATTAATTTAAATTATCTTTAAAGTACATTAATAGGCGCGAAATTCTAAAGTTTAGGGTAAAATAAGAATCAAAAACTCCACAAAAATGCAATTATGGTTAATTATTTGTTGAAACTCATTTTAAAACCTAAACTAAAAACTACCTAAACTAAAAACTACCTGTTGGAAACTCCTCCGATAATGGAAAAAATAATCTACTAATATGTTGGCTATGTTTTTTACCTTATTACATGTTTTTTAAGTTGTATATATAAACTAAATCTTAATAATAGAAAAGGCATTCGGTCTGATGGCGTAATAAAATAAAGTTGTTTTATTGATTATCTCGTGCGTTTTCTCTTCGAGAGCGTTACAACAGTGGTGTCAGAAGTGGAATGTCGCTTTACGGTCTTCGGGTAAAGTCGCGTTACGGTCTTCGGGTAAAGTCGCGTTACGGTCTTCGGGTAAAGTCGCGTTACGGTCTTCGGGTAAAGTCGCGTTACGGTCTTCGGGTAAAGTCGCGTTACGGTCTTCGGGTAAAGTCGCGTTACGGTCTTCGGGTAAAGTCGCGATACTGATTCCGAGAACATGCCGAAGCAGGAAAGCGGATCCTCCGAGGCCTCCTCCTCGTCCTCTCTGGGAGACGTGTTGACCGCGTTCATGCAGCAGCAAATGGCGGCTCAGAAGCAGAACCAAAGTATCATCGACCTTCTACTCCAGACAACAGGAACCTCCGGTCCGTCAACTTTGACATCAGCACCCACATCCACAATAGCTTGCCTCGACATTCCAATTTTCGAGCCTGATGCACACGATGGCGACAAATTAGAACAATGGCTGAAGAGATTTGACCATCTCGTGGATATTAGTGTCCCAAATCTGACCGACGTTGCCAAAGTCAAGTATCTGGTCCCGAAACTGTCTAACGAAATCTTCAGCGAGTATTATCGGTCCTGTATGCCCAAAGAGCCAACCGACTACCCGTATGCAACGACAGTAGAGAACCTCAAGAAACTTTTCGGGAAGAAACAGGCACTCTTCATAGAAAGATTCAACGTAATGCGGACCCAGCGTCCGTATTTTAATCGCGTTAAACTACATCTAAAGCGTTTCAATTTCTCCTATTTGACCGAAGATCAATTCGGAATTCTGGTTTCCCTATGTGGACTCTCACGACCAGAAGACAAAACCATACGAACCAGAATCCTGCAACGATTAAATACCGAGGCCAACATTGAACTCAAGAATGTAATTGACGAAGTCCTGACCATCGTCGCTACGAAGACTGAACAGACGGTTTTCCAAGCAAAGGCCACGCCGATCAACAGCTTCCGTCGTCGGAAGACTTCTGTACGGCATCCCTCCAGATCTCCCGAGAAGCGGAGAGCCAAGTCATCTCAAAGATCTTCGAAACCGCCGCCATACGCCTGTTTTCGATGCGGAGAGATGCACTGGTTCAGGGAATGCACGCACGCAAAGACCGAATGCCATAAATGCTCTCGAACAAGTCACCTCGCTAGTCAATGTGAAAATCAGAAACGAGTATCCGGACACCGGAAACCAGACAGAAGCCAGAAAAATACAGTCGAGGTAGGAAGAAGTGAACTTCCTGTAAAGTAATATATTTCTGGTAGCAGTGGTGCTGGTTAATCCAGGAGGACAGTGTCGTTATGTAATTTTATTAGTCAAAAATTTTCATGTTTACATCAGCGGAGATTTTTCCAACGTAACCACGTGGGAGTCAAAGGGTTACGCTGTGCGCCAATCGGTTACACGATATTTCCACAGCCCACATTGCCGTTTGTTTATTTGTCTAAATTGCTATGAATTATTTACACATTTGATGTAATTACTGACAAGGTCTGCGTGCTTACCTAAAAGCCAAACTATAGAATATCATCATTCATTAACTTATTTCATAGATGTTCTTTCCGTTACTGCAAATTTAGCAAGGGTATGATAAAAATTGAACGCAATTTGTTGGAATAATCAAAAACTCCTCTAAACATTACAATTAAGGTCAATTATTTATTCAAACTCTTTTTATAACTTAAATGAACACTGCCGAAACACAATCCAGCTTTAATTCAAACTTAATTAAGTATAATTAAAGTGAAATTATACCAAAATATACATTTTTTGGATAAAAACTAAATAACTTTTAAATAAACTATTTAAATAAAATTAAAACTACCCAAGCTGTTGATATGGATCCGGTCCCCATGTTTTCACACTTAAATTAATTTAAATTATCTTTAAAGTACATTAATAGGCGCGAAATTCTAAAGTTTAGGGTAAAATAAGAATCAAAAACTCCACAAAAATGCAATTATGGTTAATTATTTGTTGAAACTCATTTTAAAACCTAAACTAAAAACTACCTAAACTAAAAACTACCTGTTGGAAACTCCTCCGATAATGGAAAAAATAATCTACTAATATGTTGGCTATGTTTTTTACCTTATTACATGTTTTTTAAGTTGTATATATAAACTAAATCTTAATTTCTAGAGGGCCGGTAGGCCCTTCTAGATAAGAACCCACACCCTCCCGTAATGTTAAAGAAATAATTCACAGATTTTAGGCTTAGCGTCCCATAGAAAAAGCATGGGAATTTTGGTGGTCCACTCCATCGAATAACTCAGAAACTACTTCGAAGTTAAGGTTCGGAACACTTTTGAATTATCAAGCAACTATTGAATGTTGAACTTCTGAAGTTTGATTAAGAACAATTAATTCTAAGTATTTTATTTTAATTAATTTATAAATCATGGTAAAACCGTTACACATATTACACTGTTTGCATAGCATTTTATTCAGCCTTCGTCGGGTTTGTGGCGCATAGGATAACGCGTCTGCCTTTGGAGCAGAAGATTGCAGGTTCAAGTCCTGGCAAGCTCGGTGTTTATTTTTACAGATCTTTTATTCAACATAAATGAAATAATCCTATAAATACAATGTTTGGATAATTTTTTGTTACGAAATACGGGCTTGTGGCATAATGGATAACGCGTTTGCATTCGAGGCAAACATTGCAGGTTCGAATCCTGGCAAGCTCGGTGTTTATTTTTACAGATCTTTTATTCAACATAAATGATATAATCCTATAAATACAATGTTTGGATAATTTTTTTGTCACGAAATACGGGCTTGTGGCGTAATGGATAACGCGTTTGCATTCGAGGCAAAATATTGCAGGTTCGAGTCTTGGAAACCGCGTTGTCTATTTTTGATGAAGAATCTTAGTATATAAAAGGGAAAATTCTTAAATTACAAACTTTCAATGAAATAGGCGCGTGCTGGCGCGTGGTTTAGAAATAACGTTTTTTTTAAACCTATACAAAAAGGTCAACTAAACTTAATTGAGTCACCAACCGCCTTTTTGTGTGAAATAAGTTACCACCCGCCTATCTATGGTGAATTAATTTACCACCCTTCTACCAATTGTGAATTAATTTACCACCCTTCTACCAATTGTGAATTAATTTACCACCCTTCTACCAATTGTGAATTAATTTACCACCCTTCTACCAATTGTGAATTAATTTACCACTTCCCTGCCAAATGATTTAAAATTTTAATCTTTCCCATAAAATAATGAGAGGCACTTGGAGTGAGCCAACTGGAACATCGAATTAATGACGTTTGACAAGCATATTATTATTTTTATAATATATTAATACAAATTAAGGCTGAAGGAACAGATATTATATAAAAAAGACTTGGTTTGCCCAAGCCTTAAAAACAAAAGGATAAGAGTTTTTCCAGTTGTCTGAAGCGCGGATATTTTTCTATTGAATTTAAAGACAATCCGTATTTTACTACTCTTTAGAATTTAATTCAATCACCTGATTTTACTGCTAATGGACTAGTTTCCTAAAAATTAATTGAAATAAAATAATTACTTATCTCAGATTTTTCAACAACAATTCAATTTTCCTGAAACATTTAATCATGCATTTGTTATTTTGAGGGATATCGTGTAAACTCAACCAACACTTCTAAAATCTTCCCCACAAGTACTGATATACACAGTTCAATAATTGTGACTGTGCTTAAAGAAGAAACGAACCTCTTTATCAAATATAAGAAAGGTGATAACAGCCCCCTTTTGTATTCGAAAAGACCGCATATAATACATAATTAATGAGAATATTATTTGAAAATTAAAGTACGTTCTCCATTGAAAGGAAAAGAAAATTCATGATAAAATGTTTCAGGAAAACGGAATTGTTGTTGAAAAATCTGAGATAAGTAATTTTTTTATTTCAATTAATTTTTAGGAAACTAGTCCATTAGCAGTAAAATCAGGTGATTGAATTAAATTCTAAAGAGTAGTAAAATACGGATTGTCTTTAAAATTCAATAGAAAAAATATCCGCGCTTCAGACAACTGGAAAAACTCTTATCCTTTTGTTTTTAAGGCTTGGGCAAACCAAGTCTTTTTTATATAATATAACTATAGAGCCGTGTTTGACTTTTAAGTGCGCTACTTGTAAGTTGAATTTGCCAAATGAAAAAGCTAAGTAAGCAAGTTATTTATTATTTCGGGGATGTTCTTGCTCATTGTTTATCCATTTGTGATGAGGCTAGATCACTTTATTCACTTTAATCGGTTAATAAGACTAATCAGGTTTATAAATGATAAAAACTGTAGCATTGCAACCATGAGTTCATCGAGAAACTATACTCTCGTTGGCATTGATTCACATTGCACCGATTTTGTGATAAGATATTAGGCAAGCTCTAATCTAAACCTCATCAGGGTTAATATTCACGGCTAATCTAATCACAAACTCAGTCTAAACCAAAGCTATGAAATATGGAGAAGGGTAGCTTAAGGGTTGGTTTTTAAGTTAATCAGATGAATGATTTGCCTCGTATAACTCTTAATTATAACTGTTATAACTATGAGTCCTTGAGCGCCTTAGAATAATAGCCAACATTTCCATAAAAACGTGATCGACGAACCATCAGTTTTATTAAGACATCCAAAAACAAAGCTGTCAATTATTATTCTACAATAATATAGAAAAGGTTTACCAAGATAGTACGTACGTAAGATGGAAGTACTATTTCAACTATGAAGTGTAATGAATACGACATCAGTTATTTGAACTTATAAAGTAAATTATAATAACGCATAGTTTAGAATTATCTAGAAAACTATAACGCATTGAATTAAGATTTTTAATGTGTAGTACCTTCAAAGTAGGTGTAATATTGGAAATAATTGGTTGAAAAAGTAAATATATTCGTAGTATAGTGTAATATTTGAAGTTTGAAAAATATTCCAAATATTGTGTAATTTCGAAATATCCAGTAATATTTAGAAGTATATTCGTAGTATGAGGAATTACCGTGTACTATCTGGAAGTATTTTCGTAGTATGAGAAATTATCGTGAAATATCTGGAAGTATATTCGTAGTACCGTGTATTATTTGTAGTACCAAGGATTTCGTAATATATTCGTAGTATCGAGTAATATTTAGTATGGTGTACGTTGAAATCGCTAGTGGCTACCCCCTCGGTTTAAAAGTATTAACGCTTGGTCTTTCTCAATCGTCTTATATTTTAAAAGAATAAAATTATTTTAATATCTTGACAATTATACAATTAAAACGTAATTTTTAATTAATATTATATATAAAAAATTAAAAATATATATGGCTTTCGCTGTGTAAACATTTTAAATTTTGAGCGATGTATGTACCATCGATTGTAACAGTATTGTATTTTTACGAGAATGTTTTAATAAAATTTTAAACTTTAAAGCCATGTGGTCCCTTTGCTGCACTCTTTAATTGGTGAAGGGTTCTCTATCAATTATTCAGTATTAATTGCTTAATGAAAGGAGCTATAAAATACTGTCTGATGTAAGATGTAAGGTTAGTCTTATAGACACTCCAAATTTCGTTATTAGAAACTTTTTTTTAAAAAAAAGAACCGCTACTTCATGGACTTAATCTTTATTTTAAAATTATATTTAAAATTTTGGGAGCTTTCGGACCGTGGTCCTTCCTCAGCCGTTACAATAACTAATTTAATTTATAATAATTTTTTTGTCCGATTACCTCGCACCTATGTAATAAGCGACCTCGATAAGGGATATCCGAGGGGGTAACCACTACGTGAAGTAGGTGTACATTTGGTTTCGTAATATTTGAAGTATGAAAAAATACCGAAAAGTAATGTGAAGTATATTCGTAATATTGAAATATTGGAAAGTATGGTGTATTAAGTGTAATACATGTAATACGAAGAATATACTGAGAATATGGAGAGTATAATGATAATATTCGAAGTATTTCGCGAATCCTTAGGAATATTAAGAATCTTAGTGTAATATTTTATAAAATCGAGAAGTCTCGCAGTATTTTATGTTTCCATCTCATATTATAACCGTGGGAAACAGAGTATCTCGGATTTTAGTCCAAATTACAGAACGTTCTCACGGTAGATACCGAGTTCATACATACAACATAGCTTTACAGAGAGTAGGAGAGTGGTAGGGCAAGGCTTCCGATTGGCTTAAGCTGTGACGTTCAGTTGGGGAGTTTCATCCCTTTTCCACCTACACTTTGAACGCCACATATACTGGTAAAGGGATGATTTATATTCGCAAGAGAGAGGTTAAGCAAATTATGTTCTGGCGCACGTGATCATTAATTCCACAATGCTTTTATTCCTGTGATATTTAACATCACTATAAGCTCAAGCTCACTTGATGTAATAGAGATTACATCAAGTGAGCTTGAGCTTATAGGCTTGTACTTGGCGTATTTTTGCTCTTTACTTAATCTTTCTATTATCTATACGTGTTAAAAGTTTGCAATTTTAGTCTCGGTTTATTTCGATCCTCTGTTGTTTGACTAAGCGTTGCCTACGTTAATCAAGGCCTGTGCGCTACGCCGATTTTTATTTTCCGTTTGGCAATTTAAGTTGACGAATTCTCTCACCTGAGAGCGCTATTAGCTGGACTTGAGGAATTTGAAATGTTCATTTTCTCGCGCTTGGAATTTTAAATACCCATTTTCGCGCGCGTTTCGGTCCAGCTATCATTGCCATCCCGCGGTAAAATAGGGAAAAAATAAGAAGTCGCGTTTCTTAAAAGTCGCCCCCTTCGAAACTACCGCGCACAGGCCTTGATTAACGTAGGCAAGGGAATAAGCAAAGACACTATAGTTCTTGGGAGTTTTTCGGACGACTATTTCTAGAGGGCCGGTAGGCCCTTCTAGATAAGAACCCACACCCTCCCGTAATGTTAAAGAAATAATTCACAGATTTTAGGCTTAGCGTCCCATAGAAAAAGCATGGGAATTTTGGTGGTCCACTCCATCGAATAACTCAGAAACTACTTCGAAGTTAAGGTTCGGAACACTTTTGAATTATCAAGCAACTATTGAATGTTGAACTTCTGAAGTTTGATTAAGAACAATTAATTCTAAGTATTTTATTTTAATTAATTTATAAATCATGGTAAAACCGTTACACATATTACACTGTTTGCATAGCATTTTATTCAGCCTTCGTCGGGTTTGTGGCGCATAGGATAACGCGTCTGCCTTTGGAGCAGAAGATTGCAGGTTCAAGTCCTGGCAAGCTCGGTGTTTATTTTTACAGATCTTTTATTCAACATAAATGAAATAATCCTATAAATACAATGTTTGGATAATTTTTTGTTACGAAATACGGGCTTGTGGCATAATGGATAACGCGTTTGCATTCGAGGCAAAACATTGCAGGTTCGAATCCTGGCAAGCTCGGTGTTTATTTTTACAGATCTTTTATTCAACATAAATGATATAATCCTATAAATACAATGTTTGGATAATTTTTTTGTCACGAAATACGGGCTTGTGGCGTAATGGATAACGCGTTTGCATTCGAGGCAAAATATTGCAGGTTCGAGTCTTGGAAACCGCGTTGTCTATTTTTGATGAAGAATCTTAGTATATAAAAGGGAAAATTCTTAAATTACAAACTTTCAATGAAATAGGCGCGTGCTGGCGCGTGGTTTAGAAATAACGTTTTTTTTAAACCTATACAAAAAGGTCAACTAAACTTAATTGAGTCACCAACCGCCTTTTTGTGTGAAATAAGTTACCACCCGCCTATCTATGGTGAATTAATTTACCACCCTTCTACCAATTGTGAATTAATTTACCACCCTTCTACCAATTGTGAATTAATTTACCACCCTTCTACCAATTGTGAATTAATTTACCACCCTTCTACCAATTGTGAATTAATTTACCACTTCCCTGCCAAATGATTTAAAATTTTAATCTTTCCCATAAAATAATGAGAGGCACTTGGAGTGAGCCAACTGGAACATCGAATTAATGACGTTTGACAAGCATATTATTATTTTTATAATATATTAATACAAATTAAGGCTGAAGGAACAGATATTATATAAAAAAGACTTGGTTTGCCCAAGCCTTAAAAACAAAAGGATAAGAGTTTTTCCAGTTGTCTGAAGCGCGGATATTTTTTCTATTGAATTTTAAAGACAATCCGTATTTTACTACTCTTTAGAATTTAATTCAATCACCTGATTTTACTGCTAATGGACTAGTTTCCTAAAATTAATTGAAATAAAATAATTACTTATCTCAGATTTTTCAACAACAATTCAATTTTCCTGAAACATTTAATCATGCATTTGTTATTTTGAGGGATATCGTGTAAACTCAACCAACACTTCTAAAATCTTCCCCACAAGTACTGATATACACAGTTCAATAATTGTGACTGTGCTTAAAGAAGAAACGAACCTCTTTATCAAATATAAGAAAGGTGATAACAGCCCCCTTTTGTATTCGAAAAGACCGCATATAATACATAATTAATGAGAATATTATTTGAAAATTAAAGTACGTTCTCCATTGAAAGGAAAAGAAAATTCATGATAAAATGTTTCAGGAAAACGGAATTGTTGTTGAAAAATCTGAGATAAGTAATTTTTTTATTTCAATTAATTTTTAGGAAACTAGTCCATTAGCAGTAAAATCAGGTGATTGAATTAAATTCTAAAGAGTAGTAAAATACGGATTGTCTTTAAAATTCAATAGAAAAAATATCCGCGCTTCAGACAACTGGAAAAACTCTTATCCTTTTGTTTTTAAGGCTTGGGCAAACCAAGTCTTTTTTATATAATAATAGAAAAGGCATTCGGTCTGATGGCGTAATAAAATAAAGTTGTTTTATTGATTATCTCGTGCGTTTTCTCTTCGAGAGCGTTACAACAGTGGTGTCAGAAGTGGAATGTCGCTTTACGGTCTTCGGGTAAAGTCGCGTTACGGTCTTCGGGTAAAGTCGCGTTACGGTCTTCGGGTAAAGTCGCGTTACGGTCTTCGGGTAAAGTCGCGTTACGGTCTTCGGGTAAAGTCGCGTTACGGTCTTCGGGTAAAGTCGCGTTACGGTCTTCGGGTAAAGTCGCGTTACGGTCTTCGGGTAAAGTCGCGTTACGGTCTTCGGGTAAAGTCGCGTTACGGTCTTCGGGTAAAGTCGCGTTACGGTCTTCGGGTAAAGTCGCGTTACGGTCTTCGGGTAAAGTCGCGTTACGGTCTTCGGGTAAAGTCGCGTTACGGTCTTCGGGTAAAGTCGCGTTACGGTCTTCGGGTAAAGTCGCGTTACGGTCTTCGGGTAAAGTCGCGTTACGGTCTTCGGGTAAAGTCGCGTTACGGTCTTCGGGTAAAGTCGCGTTACGGTCTTCGGGTAAAGTCGCGTTACGGTCTTCGGGTAAAGTCGCGTTACGGTCTTCGGGTAAAGTCGCGTTACGGTCTTCGGGTAAAGTCGCGTTACGGTCTTCGGGTAAAGTCGCGTTACGGTCTTCGGGTAAAGTCGCGTTACGGTCTTCGGGTAAAGTCGCGTTACGGTCTTCGGGTAAAGTCGCGTTACGGTCTTCGGGTAAAGTCGCGTTACGGTCTTCGGGTAAAGTCGCGATACTGATTCCGAGAACATGCCGAAGCAGGAAAGCGGATCCTCCGAGGCCTCCTCCTCGTCCTCTCTGGGAGACGTGTTGACCGCGTTCATGCAGCAGCAAATGGCGGCTCAGAAGCAGAACCAAAGTATCATCGACCTTCTACTCCAGACAACAGGAACCTCCGGTCCGTCAACTTTGACATCAGCACCCACATCCACAATAGCTTGCCTCGACATTCCAATTTTCGAGCCTGATGCACACGATGGCGACAAATTAGAACAATGGCTGAAGAGATTTGACCATCTCGTGGATATTAGTGTCCCAAATCTGACCGACGTTGCCAAAGTCAAGTATCTGGTCCCGAAACTGTCTAACGAAATCTTCAGCGAGTATTATCGGTCCTGTATGCCCAAAGAGCCAACCGACTACCCGTATGCAACGACAGTAGAGAACCTCAAGAAACTTTTCGGGAAGAAACAGGCACTCTTCATAGAAAGATTCAACGTAATGCGGACCCAGCGTCCGTATTTTAATCGCGTTAAACTACATCTAAAGCGTTTCAATTTCTCCTATTTGACCGAAGATCAATTCGGAATTCTGGTTTCCCTATGTGGACTCTCACGACCAGAAGACAAAACCATACGAACCAGAATCCTGCAACGATTAAATACCGAGGCCAACATTGAACTCAAGAATGTAATTGACGAAGTCCTGACCATCGTCGCTACGAAGACTGAACAGACGGTTTTCCAAGCAAAGGCCACGCCGATCAACAGCTTCCGTCGTCGGAAGACTTCTGTACGGCATCCCTCCAGATCTCCCGAGAAGCGGAGAGCCAAGTCATCTCAAAGATCTTCGAAACCGCCGCCATACGCCTGTTTTCGATGCGGAGAGATGCACTGGTTCAGGGAATGCACGCACGCAAAGACCGAATGCCATAAATGCTCTCGAACAAGTCACCTCGCTAGTCAATGTGAAAATCAGAAACGAGTATCCGGACACCGGAAACCAGACAGAAGCCAGAAAAATACAGTCAGCCTGAATTCCATGCGACCTTCGAAACTCATAATGGGGGAATTCTTGGTTAACGGCGTTCCCGTAGTTTTCTACTTGGACAGTGGAGCGGAAGGCAACATTATCAATGAGGCGACTTACGAACGAAATGGTAAGCCGAAGTTAACCCCCTGCAGTGAGCAAGGAGTGCTATTCGATGGATCAAGCACTACATTCCTTGGGAAAGCAACGGCAAAATTTTAACTGGGACCAGCTGAAATTCAACACAGTTTCTACTTGGCGAAAGACGGATCCCTAAACCTGCTGGGAGTGGAAACCCTCGACTTTTTCGGCCTTCTGGAGAGCTTACGACAATGTTCTCGACCCGGTACTCAAGCCATTAACCTCTGTACTGCCTCACCTGGAGAAGCCGAATGCCTTGCGACGCTGAAGGACGAGTTTCCGGATGTCTTTGAGGACGGTTTGGGGCTGTGTACTAAAGTGAAAGCTCGCTTTACTCTCAAACCCGGAAGCACTCCAGTATACCGTAGAGCTAGGCCAGTTCCGTTCGCTGCTCGTAAAACTATCGAAATGGAGATCAAACGCCTGGAAGAGTCAAATGTCCTGAAAGCCGTCGAGCACACTGATTGGGCAGCACCGATCGTAAGCGTAAGAAAAGCTAACGGCACTACCCGTCTTTGCGCAGATTTTTCCACCGGCCTGAATGAGACCATGGAACTCAACCAACACCCATTACCGTTGCCGGAAGACATATTTGCGACGCTCAACGGGGGAAAACTTTTCTCCCAATTGGATCTATCTGAAGCATACTTACAAGTAGAACTGGACGACGATTCTAAAACGGTTTGTACCATTTCCACTCATCTGGGGAACTTCCAATATCAGAGACTTCCATTTGGGGTGAAATCCGCTCCGGGGATTTTACAAACAATAATGGACCAGATGCTTGCTGGACTTGAATTTGCAACCGCTTACCTCGATGATATAATCATTGTCAGCCGTAACTTCGAAGATCACCAGCGACACCTCAAAGAAGTACTATGGATTCGGCCTTCGCCTCGAGAAATGAAAGCTATTCATGACACAAATAAAATATCTGGGATTCATTATTGATAGCTCTGGTCGACGACCCGATCCTGAGAAAATCAAAGCTATTGTCCACATGCCAGCACCAGTTGACCTATCAACGTTACGGTAATTTTTGGGAATGGTAAACTATTACCAGGTCTTCGTTAATAATTTGCGTTTCATGAGACAAACACTGAACGAATTATTGGAATCCAAACGGACTTGGTCTTGGACACCTAAATGTCAGCACGCCTTCGAGGAACTGAAGATGACGCTTCAATCAGATCTCCTTTTAACGCATTATGATCCTACACTGGACATCATTGTCGCTGCTGATGCCTCCGATTATGGACTTGGGGCGGTCTTCCAACTTCGCATGCCAGATGGGTCAATTCAAGCTGTAGCTCATGTATCACGGGCATTGACCCCTGCGGAAAAGAACTATAGTCAAATCGAGAAGGAAGGTCTCGCGCTTACCTTCGCGGTCAAGAAGTTCCACAAAATGCTCTATGGGCGCCGCTTTACTCTGCTCACGGATCATAAACCGCTGTTAGCAATCTTTGGAAGCAAGCAAGGCGTACCGGTACATACGGCTAACCGTCTTCAACGCTGGGCACTAATTCTTATCGCCTATGACTTCAAGAAAGAATATCGCAGGACTACCTCTTTCGGGCAGGCAGACGCCTTGTCTAGACTTATCTTGTCACATTCCTCTCCGGACGATGACATCGTACTGGCAAGTCTCCAAGTCACAGACGATGTGGAGGCCATAGTCCGACAGCTCCCAGTCACCTTCCATGACATTCAATCCTCTGCTCGTGCGGATCCAGTCTTACAGAAAGTCGTCGGGTATATTCAGAATGGTTGGCCGACAGTAAAGAATCTCCGAGCGACACCAGAGACAACTGCCCTCGAAAAATTCCACAGAAGGAAGGACCTGCTTACTATCGAGCAGGGTTGCGTGCTCCTACAAAATAGAGTAGTAATACCTTTCTCATTACGAGCAATAGTTCTGAAACTACTTCACCGAGGACATCCGGGAACCAGTAGGATGAAATCTTTGGCTCGCGCCCACGCCTACTGGCCTTTTCTGGACGCTCAAATTGAAGACTTCGTCAAGAAATGTTCCAAATGTCGCTCTGCAGCAAAGTTACCTGTCAAGACTCTGTTGCATTCCTGGCCGAAAGCCGTGAAGGCCTGGCAGAGGGTACACATCGACTACGCCGGTCCCCATAACGGCCACCAGTATCTTATAGTCGTCGATGCCTATAGCAAGTGTCCCGAGATTTTCGACATGAAAACCACCACTTCATCCGCCACCATATCTGTCCTGAATAACCTTTTCGCACGCTATGGTTATCCGGAAGTACTGGTGAGCGATAACGGAACCCAGTTTACTTCATACGACTTCGCCTCGTTCTGTTCCCGCAAAAGAATCCAGCATATCTTCTCCCCGCCCTACCATCCGCAATCTAATGGGCAGGCGGAACGTTTCTTGGACACCTTCAAGAGGGCGCTAGAGAAACTCAAGGGCAAAGGAGATGTCCCTTATATGCTAGACGTCTTCCTGCTGTCCTATCGCTCAACCCCTAACTACAGTATAGACCAGAAAAGCCCTGCAGAACTGTTCTTGGGCCGAACACTCCGTACAGAGCTAGACCTCTTACATCCGCCGGTCTCTCCGTCATCAGAACGCAATCCAACCATGGAACGACAATTCAACCGTCATCATGGAGATCAACGACGCACCTTCAAAGTCGGAGACCTAGTCTATGCTCGGCAACACCAGTCAAAGACGTGGTATCCAGGGAGAATTCAAACGGTCAAAGGCGTAGTTTATGATGTTCTTATGGAGGATGCCACTATTAAGAAGTTCCATGCCAATGAACTTTACCACCGTCTGATCAACGACCCCAGAAGCGATCCCTACTCCGTATTTATGGATACCTTCGATCTGACCATCCCAGACCGAGTTCCTGCTGGGACTGCCGTGCCCGCTCCCGAACGCCATGTACGGTTCAACATACCAGACGCAGACCCCGAGGATGGAGAAGTACGACGGTCAGGAAGAGCAAAGAAGATACCCGAGCGAATCATTATGGATCCACGTCAGAAGTCCTACGATCGTAATTAAAAGGGGAGGTGTTGGAACTCCTCCAATAATAGAAAAAAATAATAATCTACTAATATGTTGCCTATTTTTTAACCTTATCAAATGTTTTTTAAGTTGTATATATAAACTAAATCTCAATAATAGAAAGGGCATTCGATCTGATGGCGTAATCAGATAAAGTTGTTTTATTGTTTATCTCGTGCGTTTTCTCTTCGAGAGCGTTACAACAATTTCTAAGAAATATAACGACTTCAGTCGTAACCCCTGAAAATATATTAGATGTCATTGAAGTAGAGAGTGAAACCTATATGATTTAAACTTATAAAAGAACATGACTAGAAAAATATAAAACCAACCAAGATTTATTAAAAATTCAGAAACTTGTGTTGTAGATTTGCTGAGACTAGTAGAGGTTGGAGTCGCAATCAAGATTTGGAATCGCAGTCGTGTATGTTGTGGCAGTATTGGTATTATCATCATAAATTCGTGTTGCCGAAGGTACAGTGATGTTCGTTGTTGGTACGTTGTGGTTTTGAGAACTAATCGAGGGTGGTTGGTATTCGTTTGTTAAACATTTTGAGAGTTTTGGTTCATATTTGGGTATTGAGTCTCGGCCGTTGATATGGTAGATTGTTCTATTCCCATAACGACATAAGATTGTGGTTCAGCACATTCTCTGGTATTGAACAACACTGAAGGGTGCGACGGTGACTGTTCAGCGCACTTTGTTTGCAAGTGTTGAGGATTATATATGTATGGGTGAAAACCATTTGTCGGTAAGGTCTGCTCTGCTGCATAGCTACAAAAATCGGAATTATTTCACTATCAACTAAAACTTAAGAAGAATAAAAATATTTTAGATTTACCAGTTTTCGTTGCTCATAGTGTGAATTAAGTTGGGCATTTGAGATATTTCAATCAACATGTCTCTCTTGGATGCATTCATTCTTTTCTCGGTGGTCTTTTTCAACTGTTGATTTGCTTTTTTCACTTTTGACAAATCTTTTTGGTCCATTTCGTCCTTTTTTAACTTGAGAATTTCCAATGCAAATTCGACAACTAAAATACAATTTAACTATGCCAGCTATTTTGCGATTCACATGATTGGTCAAATTACCACTTATTTTTAAAATTTCTGACAAACATGCAGATTTCTTCCATTTTACTTACGTGGTCTTGTCCACTACACGGTCTTCTGGTGTTTGCGCTTGCTCAAGGCCAACTTAACTAATTTTACCGCCCTTCGCCCATTAAACATTCGCTTTCTTAAGGCTCTTTCAGACGATCCAACTTTTTGACTCAGCTTGATGGGCCAAAAAGTTGTATCAACTTGCCCAACGTTTGAAGGATATAGTGAAATAAATCCTTCCTTTACACACGACTAAACTTTTACCGCCAAATGGAACTTTTTAAGCGACACCTACCTTGGCACTTACGAAATAATCCGCGAAAAAGGCTTTTTTGTAACTCATTTTGATTGGCTGAAGAAATAAAATTAAAAAGTTGAGTCAGCAAAAATTGGATCACAGGATCGAATTTTTCCTATCCAAGTTTTTTGGTGACTCAACTCATCCCGCGTCTATTCACATGATCCAACTAGTTGATTCAACTCGAGTTGACTCATCAAGCTGAGTCAAAAAGTTGGATCGTCTGAAAGAGCCTTTAGAGAGTATATTGCGTATGGCTCAAACATCAATTTAATAAATACCAGGCCATGTAACGGCCAAACATAGAATTGGGCTGTAGTACTTAGAATGTCTATATGGCACATCGTCAGCACTAAATTATAGGAAGCTCTTGTTTGAAAACCTGTTCCCATAAATTTATTCCAATTTCAAGAACAGTGAACGTAAAGGGAACTAAACCTTGTTGCACCTTGTGGTCTAATTAACCTCTCGGTTTTACAACCGCTCCTCAAAGAACAATTTACAATATTAGTTAAACAAGTCTAAACCGGGCTTAATAACACTTAGTTTTCGGGTACAAACAGAAATAATGTTTTTGGAGCCAAATATCACAAATAATTGGGCTTAATAATTAACCTTATCCATCCATAATAGTTGTCAAATGTCGGGGACACTCTCAATCAAAGTATTAAATTGAAAATATATTTTGTTTCCCTTATAGTAATATATTCAAATATTTACATGCTAGGGCGCGTACTCTCCTCATCAACTATAATAATAATACATGCAACACATAGAATATTAAGTATACCTTTCCCTGTTTACTTTTAAAACAACTTAAAATACTTTTTTGATCCAATTAGTCCAACGATGCTGGTTTAGTATGAAAATTTATGTGATGATAGCTTGCAGATCTTTTTAAAACGGGAATATGGAACGCAAAAAAAACCGTTATGTACATAACCGGCAGGCTCTAACGTTCATTTCCAGCCTCTTTTTCATACTTCCACGCAATGAAGGATGATTTAGTGCTCATTGAGTTTTACACGTTGTCAAATCAAATGTTTACATTTCAGCTTAAACAAATAAGACAGCATGATCATGTGTATTTTAAAAACTTTACTAGAATGTCACCAAAACCGTTTGATGAACTCGTAAATTTGATAAAAGATGGGGTTCAAAAATTCCCACTTTCTCGAGAACCACTCTCACCAGCGCATAGACTGGCAATTACCCTCAGGTAATTATCTTCTAAATGTTTTCAGTTAGCCTAGAATTTGTTAAATTTAATAGATTTTTCAAAGATTTTTAGTTAGCGGTGGTAGTATGATTAGCATCGCTTATGGACTTCAGATCGGGAAATCAACGGCCCATATGGTCATCAAAGAAACTTTTGATGCATTGTGGGATGTTCTACAGCCACTTTATCTTAAAGTAGGTACGCAAATATGAACTACTGGGAACTATGTTCATTGTGTTCAATACATAAAGACACCAACTCAAGAAATGTGAAAGGATGTGGCTCATGATTTCTGCCGATTATGGCAGTTTCCAAACTACTCTGGCGCCGTCGATGGGAAACCTATAGTAATCCAGCAGTCCCCACACAGTGGTTCATTGTACTATAATTACAAGTATATGAATTGTTGTGGCATATGTTTTACATTTGTTAACGTTATTATATCTTTTTGTAGGGCACTAATTCGATAGTTCTCATGGTGGTAGTAGATGCAGAATATAAATTTTTGGCGGTGGATATTGGAGGTTTTGGATCAAATTCAGATGGTGTCATTTTTTTCAATTGGGTGTGCCCTTGAAAACAAACGCTTGAATCTACCAGAACCCAAAGTACTACCAAGAAGTAATATTCTTGCCCCTTTTGTATTTCTGGGGGATGAAGCGTTTCAGCTGCAAGAGCACTTTTTGTGTCCCTATTCATCTAAGGAATTAAATTCCCGATTTCGAGTATTTAACTATTGACTAAGTAGAGCCCGGTAAGTTGTACTTCTTAAAGACTTTTTAGTTATTTACAGTTTGGTTATACTTGCACACTCATGATATATTTGTAATTATTGAACGCGTTGTAGCGAAAATGCGTTTGGGATATTGAGTGTAAGATGGCGAATATTTCACAAGACCATAAACCTTGCCCCAAAGAATTTTGACAAAGTTGTAAAAGCTACTCTGGTCTTGCACAGTTTTCTAATATCGAAAGAAAAACACTTGAAGGCATCAGAAAAGTCATACTGCCCTCCTGGATACGCAGATTTCACTGACAATATGGGAAATCACTACTTTGTGCATGAAACGATGAGCCAGAAAATGCTCTATATAATCTGCCAGGGTCCATGTCCAGAAACTCGACAGATAAATTAAAACATCACAGAAAGATATTCATAGATTACTTTTGGTCTGAGCAAGGCGCTGTTCCTTGGCAATGGGATATGCCGGGACTTAATCGTTGATTTAATAATACCTGTGCTTTTAATAATATGTTCTTATTAATGAATATTCTTGTGTATAAATGTAATTGAACATAATGCTGTCAATAGTTATTTAGCCATTTAATTATAATAAGTAATAAATGAGAAGATATTTCAACAACAGATTTATTTTTAATTATTTACAACTTCAGAATTTCTTTTCCGTTTTAAATACCCCTGAACCACACAAACCAAATAAATTTCACAATATAGTTGCATTTCTTCTGGAACCCCTGAAGAGTTGAAATAAATATTTGCAAAATGTTTGTGGCCTTGGTCCTACATTTCTTTGGCACTGGTGAGCAATGGAAGCTTAAAAATATCCATCTATTTTGGAAATTTCATTAGTAATTTTATCATCAATATCCTTTAAGTCTGTTTCTGCTTTTCTCTTCGTTTTTATCGATGATTTGGTCGTGTCTAGGGGTATATTTGTGAAAGTAGAAGGTCCAGCAGAAGTTGGAGGCCCAACAGAAGTAAAAGTGCCAAAAGAATTAGAAGACCCAGCAGAAGTTGAAGGCGCAACGGAAGCGCATGTGTACTTCCCTCATTATATTCCTCATCAACATCTTCTATGTGGTTTTTTCGTTGTTCAGTCCTATACTCTTCAGTATTTTATCAGCAGCTTTGCCATCTTTGCCATTGTATGCCAAGTTGCAAGTTGTCTCCCGACACAACGTCTTTCAGAAATAAGTTCTTTAAAGAAGGGCCATTTAATGAGCTGCTTATCCTGCTCCTTGATGTATTCCTGGCTCGACTTTTTTTACTGACAGCGTGAAAACAACTAGTCCTAAACTGGACCTTCAGATATTTCCACATTGTTTTTGTGTCTTTGACTATAAATTACTTCATCTTAAATATTTTTAAACTTTGAATTTAACCATAAACTTACTGGACATGTTCATTATGTTGGATATTTCCTCCCATTTTACTGCTTGCAAATCGGGACTAGCTTTATTCCACATTTCCGGATAAATAAAAATTACACTCCTCTTCCTTATCTTTTTTCTTTCAATGACATTTTAAATTGCAAGCTAGTTACAAATTTTCTGGTCGGTATCAACGGACAACGTAACTACGAAACTGGGATTCCAAAATGAAAACATTGCAACATATTGCAACGAGTTATATCGATATATATTTCCTGACTGGTTGAACTCGAGCGAGCGAATCTGCCTTAGCAGATCGCGAGCGCATCGCAAATTTCAGATTTCGCTCGCTTGTGAACTGTCACGCGGGTTTGAGAAATCGTTTCAGCTTCATCTCTCAGCTATACGCTTCAGCTTTCCGCTCTTGTATAAACGAGCCTTAATGACAGGTAAATTTCGAAACAGTCTATAGTCTGCAAATTATTTATAATTTCTTCCACTTGGAATACTAAGATTTCTGATTGAAGGTTAAGGGAAAGGTCTCCATCTTCTGGCGTTTCATTGACTATTCACCCTAGGTTTACACGTTCACACAACGGAAAGATAACTTGTTGAAATAATTTAATTACAATAAAATACAGGCGAAACGCAGACTGCGATATTCTTTTACAATTATAGAGAAAATGAATAGCAATTTCATTGGAATCTGGAATCGCCTTTACCAGAAGTTTTCTAATATTTTCCCAATTACAATATTCCTGCCTTTGCCAAGTTTTTTGTCTTGTGTTGAAAATAATAAACCGTAGAAGAAGTTTACGAAGCTTCTATAGACCGAATATTTCAATCGGTTTTTCTCTTAGGTGTGGTAATGTTTTTGGTATAAGCCAACAACAATAACGGTATATTTCATTTTAAAATATGTTTTACTTATGTATTAAAGTCGATAAATACTATAGGGTGTGGTTGTTTTAAGAGAGTCATTTTTGCATTCAATTATGATAGAGTTCATACAAAATTCCCAAAAACCCTATTTGCCTGGAATTTTTAGGCTTACCAAAATACTTACGATAAATTTCTTTACATTATTTTTTAAAATATAAAGCAACGGACTTAAGAACAGAATTTAACACACCGAACATCTGTTACTTGAAATTTGGTTATATGTTCTGCTAAAGTTTATTTTGACTATGGCCAGGTTTTAGTAATACCATTTTTGTCTGAATAACTAAAACAAAAATAGATTTTAATCTGATTTCCAAAAATAAAAGTTGATTTTAATATCATTTTCCAAAGATTAATAGATTTTAATCTGATTTTCAAAAACAAAAATATATTTTTACAGAGGACAAATCCACTAGAATTGTACACTCTTAAAAAAAATGGAACTGTTTGACACCTTAAGAGGTGTTTCCTAATGCATCCCCAGCAGCACCCCTATTGGTGTTTAAAAGCACCATACGAGAAGATGTCAATACGCACCTTTCAAAACGGTGCGAAATAATACCTTCTCTGAAGGTGCTTTTTATATCCTGCGAGGTGTTTTAATCACTTTGAATAGAGGTGTATATTAATACCAGAAAAAGTGTTAATAAACCCTTTAAAAAAAGGTCTTTTTGAGACTAATTTGGTGTTTTTAAATTCCATTGACGTTGGTGCTTTTTAATTCTTGTTAGGTTTAAACCATCACCCTTAATAGAGGATTATAATTATACCAGAAAGGTGTCTATCAACTCTGTAAAAGGTGTTTTTTGAAATTATTTTTTCAAAACACATGAATTACCATAGATTAGTCTTTCAAAATAGCTGTTCAAAATCTGCTGCTCAAATCCAGTGGATTAAGGGTAAACGTTTTTTCTTCTGTAAGCCTTATTCAACCGTGTAAGAATTGATATGCGCGTGAAATGGTTACTTTAACCTTTACTGTATATCCTCAATAGTTCTATCTAAGGACCTGATTTACATCATTCAAATGTGTATTTAATTTTCGGCTCACTGTGAACCGTCAAGACCTCCTCAAAGACACACGAATTCAAGGAACCAATCCGAACAACGCTTACCAAAATGTTTAGAACTAACATTTAGTGAAACTAGGAAACTTAAATTTCATGTTTACACTGTATATAAATGTAGTAAAGCTGAATTAGAAAGTAAACACCAAATTTGATATATTAATATAAAAGATCTTCTTAGAATATTGAAATGAAAAAGAGCTTTATAGCTACAAAACTACTTAAAGAATCGTAATGCCGAAACATACTTAACATATTTCCATTTAATATTCTACAATAAGAAAATGTTATGGTTTTGTAAGAGATAATTTTATCCTACTCGTGATATGCATGTAGTGTTTCGACTCAGATGCAATCTTCATTACTCGTTCTATATAAACTTTCACTTGTGTCGTTCCGAAGAAAGAAAATTATCTTAAATATTTAAATAAATTTAAATGATATTAATTTTTTAATCGTCAGTATTTTACCTAAAATCTAGTTAAGTGGTTTTAAGAACGTTATTCTTAAAATGATTTTAAACATAGCTATTGTTGACGTTTGACTTCTAGCGTAAACCGTTTTCACAATTTTTGGAAATTTAGGTTATATAAGGCGATTGATTCACAAATGGTAGGAATAAGCGCTATTGCGTGAACCTTTGGTCGAGGCCCTGCCATTGGGAGGCTGGTCGTTTCTCGTAACTTAAGCCGATCGCGCGTACATCTTAATCCCAACGACGATAATGGAGTAGAATCCAATGTTTCAGATTGGCGTGTATGTGTTATACACAGAAGACTTTATGATGGCGTTGTCAGAAGACAATAAGTACAGATTAGCGTGTATGTGGTATTTACCATTAGAAAAACAAGTGTGGCGATAGAATAATGAAGTAGAATTTTTACCTCTCTCCAAGTGACTGGACGTGTCTGTGTGACTGTCTGTCACCGCGTTCGCAGTTGGCAAATCGAAGCAAAAGTGTTCGTAATTTCCGGAACGCGTTCGCAGTATACAGAAATTCGGAAAATGTTACTTCTTTGCTATATCCATCTTATTTAACGTCAATCATTAACTATTCGTTAAACCTTCATCTTCTAACAACCAATTGTTTCACCCAATGCTATCCGGTATTTAATGGTTTCTAACAACAACACCATGCACTAGTCATTCGTGTACACCACATACGCCACACGTGAGACATGAGAAATGTCTAGCCTTTTAATGGCAGAGCTACCACCAAAGGTTCACGCAATTGCGCATTTCTTATCTCTTAGTGTGAATCAATCACTTTATATACCCAAAATTTACAAAAGTTCTGATATAGGTGTTTCCTTGAAGTATAACTTTATAGACAGCTATGTTTAAAATTATTTAAGGAATTAAATTTCGATGACGGTTAAACCGGCCTAACTATAATTAACGTAAAATACAAACAATTAAAATAATTCATAGCACTTATATTTATTTAATTATTTAAGATAAACTTCTTTCTTTGGAATGACAAAAAAAGTGAGTTTATATAGAACGAGTAATGAAGATTGCATCTGAATCGAGACACAACACGCATATCAAAGTTAATATAAAGCGAGTAGGATGATAAGATCTCCTTCAAAACGATAACATTTTCTTTTTGCAGAATATTAAATGGAAATATTTTAGTAGTTGTGTCACTCGGAGAGATTAAAACCTGTGTCAAGGCGAAATTCAAGTGATAATTTTATTAATTACTCATTCCAGCATATTGAACTCTTCAAGAATTATTTTCCAATGATTGAAAAATCAAAATGATTATAAATTCCTACAATGGGCTAGGTCTCACGTGGGCATATTAGAATAAGCTAGTCCTAAGAAATGTTAAATAATTTAGATTTTTAAAATCTTTGGGTTATTTTTAGGATGCTTCACTATGCAGGTAGAATTAGTAGATTATTTCCCTCTAAGCTCATATCAATAACCTTTCACTTAAAAAAACATCATATCAGCTAAAAATGTGTGAAGTAAAGCCCAAAGGTGTTTATTCGCACCATTCGAACAGATTTATATTAAAAACACTATTTCCGTTTAAAAAACAATTTAATAAGGGTCAATTAACACCTAAAGGTGTGTCTACGTACCAGTGAATCACGATTTCCTTAAAAAGTACCTTAAAAGAGTCAACTAGCACCTTTTTACGGAGAAAACACCATCTCAGTTACAAAACACTCCAAAAAGAGTGTATAAACACCTCAAGGTATTTCCGAACACCCATGAAACACCTTTTTTTCTAACAGTGTACAGCTTTGAAGGCCCGGGTATTGAATTGAACATATACGATTGCGTAAGTAACAACCGACCCCGAAAAGGACAGAATCAAAGTCTTATTTATATCAAAACAGTCTCAGACACTCAAGTCGAAACTTGACGAATCTAACTGCACAAAAAGTAACTGAATCTCCAATCCCTTAGCATTCGCGTTGCCTTCGTTTTATTGGTTAGCCCCTAAAGAAGCGCATTGAATCGATAGACGCTTGACCTTTGAACCAATAACAATCAAACTATACAAGAACAATATCACGAGTGTAACTAAAGAAGCAATACGCGAGGGCGTTAAAATTGTTAGTGGTTGAGTTTACGTAAATGATCTTTCAGGTTACGTTAATCGAGACACTCAAGAGAGAGGTAGCGAAGAAAACCAAATAAGTTAAAGTTGTCGTTGATGTTATCCACAAACTTTGAAATGTCTCTTATTTTGTTTCTGCACTGTAAAAAATAATGGTTTACTTCTATTCCATTAATGGATATATCACTTTTGTCAGAAAACCAAACCCTATCCGGTTTGGTTTTGAACTCTTATTGGCATATGTAATGGATCGGTACAGCACCAATATCATTCCCATCATGGATGTTATTTAAACCATCATTATTCCCATCATGGATGTTTCTTAACCCGTTATTATTCCCACCATGGATGATATTGAAACCGTTTTTATTCCCATCATCGATGTTTTTTAAACCGTTATTATGCCTATCATGGATGATATTTTAACCGTTATTATTCCCAACATGGATGTTCTTTTAACCGTTTTTATTCCCACCATGGATGTTTTTTAAACCGTTATTATGCCTATCATGGATGATATTTTTAAACCGTTATTATTCCCATCATGGATGTTTTTTAAACTGTTATTATTCCCATCATGGCTGTTTTTTAAACTGTTATTATTCCCATCATGGATGATATTTATACCCTTTATGATGAAAGCTACATTAAAATCTCGATTACCGTGTAAACACCATCCTCTCGTTTCACCCCAACTATATTCATAGTAGCTAGAAACCGATTATTACCGGACCTTTCACTGATCTGATGGCCACCATAATGCTTCATTTTAGTTTAAAATGTAAACCCGATTATTTAAATATGTATTTAACTTTCGGCTCACTCTGAACCGTTAATGTCTCTTCATTACAGACACGAATATCAAAACCCATATTTTAATTCACCTTTGGCCTCAATTGTCTACTCTTTGATTATCTAGGCCTGTTACGGATATTAGTTGATTTAATCGACAAAGTCAAAGCCTTCGCGTTCTTCTTGTATTATTTAAAGCAAGGAGTATTCTATATACAGATGTAGTATAGCTTAAGTAATATATAAAGAGCCATTCAAAAAATAATATAAAAAATGTCCGTGAAATATCAATATGAAACAGAGCTTTAAAGCTACAAAACTACTAAAGGCATCGAAATTACGGAAATATTTCCATATAATCACTTTATATTACGAAAAAAAAAAGAAATAGTGAGGCTTTGTAAGATTTCTTTACACAAGCGAACTGCTAACGCGGTGCACTAGTATATCAATGGACAGACACACAGACAAACACATACTGTATACTGTTGTTTAACTCTTTCTGTATTAATTTTGAGTTGAGAAACCAGATTATCTTAAATTCTAAAATAAATATAATTAATATTATATATTTTCTTCGTTATTGAGCGTTACATAATTTTAATTAAGAATAATTAGGCATTCTTGATAGACTTGACTAATATTGACGTTTGAAATGAAGGATACGCCTACTGTTTCGCCCTACTCAAATCGATAGTATATAAATGTTTCAAATCTCAGGTATTGATAAGAACAGCGTAATTACGTGAAATTTTTGCGGAAGCCCCACCACTGGGAGGCTAGACGTTTCTCGTAACCCTAGCTGATCACCGCGTATGTCTTAACCTTAACGATGACGATGGAGATAGAAGCCAGTAAGTACAGACTGGTGTCCATGTGGGATGGACAAAAGACGGGATGATGGTCGTGTATAGAAGCCAGTAATTACAGACTAGTGTCCATGTGGGATGGACAAAAACAAGAAGTTGGTAATGTTAGACAGACAATGTAGTAATAGCTAGTGTAAGAGGAATTCAATTTTATAAATTACCGGGAACTGTATATGCGGTTCGGAAATTGAGAACACATTTGCTCCGTTTTGCAAACTGAGAACGCGGTCCCCTGGGATGTAACAACAGACACACACGTCGAAATTAGGACCTCTCCGTGACAAAATTCACTCGGAGAGGTAATAAAAATAAATAGAAAATTGTTACATTAAAAGTCGGGAAACCAAAATAAACGTCTCCGTGTTGAGACGAGGGCGTATTCTTTCAAACAAAAACTAACTTTCTAAACACAGGAAATACATAGTTCAAATTTGACGAGTTATTGCCAAGGGCATTTGTAAAGGTTAAAGCGTTTAATCATTTTCTATGTATCCTCAATTCTAATGAGAACCTAATATTCTTTCACTTAAATGTGCCTTAAACGTTCGGCTCACTCTGAACCGTAAAGCCCTCCTAAAAGAGGACACGAAACAAGGCCCAATTTTCGTTTATATCTAAGGTATATTATTTCTTAGACCCAATCGTTTCAACACTGGGGAAATGAAATAGTAGCATACACATTATCTATTGAAGTTACAATTTAAGTTTACACTATATATAAATGTAGTAAAGCTGAATTAAAAAGTAAACACCAAATTTGAAATGTTAATATCAAAAGATGTTCTTAAATATTGATTGAAACAGAGTTTTATACCTAAACAACTACTAAAAGAATCGTAATGCCGAAAAATATTTAAAATATTTCCATTCAATATTCTGCCAAATGAAAATGTTATCGTTTTGTAAGAGATCTTTTCATCCTACTCGGTTTATATTAACTTTGATACGCGTGTAGTGTTTCGATTCAGATGCAATCTTTATTACTCGTTCTATATAAACTCTCACTTGTGTCATTCCAAAGAAAGAGGTTTATCTTAAATAATTAAATAAATGTAACTGATATTAAATATTTTAATCGTCTGTTTTTTAGATTAATTATAGTCAAGTCGATGCAAAAAACATCATTCCTAAAACTATTTTAAACATAGCTATTGTTAACGTTTGACTTCTAGCGAACACCTTTTTCAAATTTTTCGTGAATTTAGGGTATATAAGGTGATCGATTCACAGTGAGGTATAAGAAAATGAGCATATGCGTGAACCTATGGTGGAAGCCCTGCCATTGGGAGGCTAGACGTTTCTCGTAACCCTAGCCGCTCGCCGCGTACATCTTAAACCTAACGACGTAGGTGCAGTAGAAGCTAATGTTGCAGATTGGTGTCTATGTGGTATAAAAGAAAGACTAGTGCATGGTGTTGTTGTTAGAATCCAATTAGTATTTATGGGTATTGGGTGAAAGAGTTCGCCAGCAGATGAAGTTATAACGGCTAGTTAACGACTGACGTTAAGTAAGATAAATATAGCGATGAAATAATGTTTTCCAAATTTCTGTGTCCGGCGAATGCGGTCCGGAAATTGCGAACACGTTTGCTCCGATTTGCCAACTGCTAACGCGGTGACAGACAGACGGACACACAGATACGTTCAGTATAATACCTCTCCGTGACGTCTTCGTCACTCGGAGACGTAAAAATAAATTTCTAAATAAAATGTTTTTAGAAAATGAAATTGTTGAAAAATCTGGAATAAATCTGAAATAAGTAATTTTTTTTCAATTAATTTATAGGAAATAAATCCAATACCAGTAAAGTAAATTTCGCTAGATATGGGAAATTTCCCTCAATCTGGCATCACTGAATTACGTGGACGATTGCTGGTTAATCCGATTTGTTACGCTTAGTTGTTGTCTATTGTCGTAAATTGTAATAATAAATAAATAATATCCTAACAGAGAAAAAAGGTGAAATTATTTGAATTTATTTCATTTGGGGAAGTACGAAACCCAATGCAAAGAATGCCATTGTTGATATGTAAATCCTAACCTTACAGCACCCTCACAGTTGATCCCTGATAATTTATTGTTAATGTTACGATATTTCTAAACGACAATATTTCTACTATTACTTACTGTTGATTTTGCAGTATTTGTAATAGACAGTATTTTTACTATAACTTTATTGTTGATGGTTGTAATAAGATAACAGTAACTTTCTTGTTATTTATTGAACATTTACTGCTAAATGTACAGTTTATAAAATTATTACATTTTTATTGTTGCTTATAGTAAATATCCTGTTAATCAAACGGTAATATCTGGTATTGGATATTACTTGTTGATATTTTACGGTAAATCAACAGGAAGAAACGGTTTTTTTAACAGTGTACGGGCTAGTCCTTTCATGCGAACTAGCGAACAATTCCTGGATGTGAACCATGTAATAGCGTAAGGACGCTCTGCCGCAAGTCTGTAGGAACTATGACTCGGCTACCCCAAAGAACACAATCATGGTGGACGCTAATTTTGTTGAGTCGTCGAAAATAGGGTAAAAAACGATCATCCGGGACGGATGAGGGCCATCCGTTGAGCGCCCATAAGGCCACCCTTGACAAGGTGGGATCGGAAATCGTAGAACGGGCACGCTTTTGCGCGGTAATACAGGTATCTGGGAAGACTTCCAAGAGAAGAACTTCTGAAGGCTTAGCGACCGGTAATCGGCTGAGTGCGTCAGTATTAGCGATTTTTGTTCCAGGACGATAAAAAAGTTCGTAATCGGAGGCAGCTAATAAGATACTTCATCCGACGGCGCAAGGTGAAACCATTAACGGAAGTGGTTTCGTCGGATTTAATAATCCCAAAAGCGTGTGGCCAGTGTAAATCCGAAAGTGACGACCATAAAGGTTTTGATGAAATTTCTTCACGGCCGCAACTATGGCTAAAGCTTCCTTATCCAATTGACTGTTTTAGTCATGGTGCGAGAATAGTAAGCAATCGGTGCGTCAGAAACTGTAGGAAGCTGATGACTCAAACCGCCACTGACACCACACGACGAAGCATCGCAGGTTAAGGTCAATGGTAGATCTGGGTCGTAATGAACTAGCAGATCATCCCTTTGTAGAAGTTCTTTAGCCGCCTCGAAGGCGTCATTATGAAGGTCCTTCCATGACCAAGGAGTGTCCTTTTCCCAGAGTCTATGTAGAGGTTCAAGAATAGTGGCTCGGTCTTTCAGGAAACAGCCAAACAAACCTAGAAAAGCTTGCAAGGTTGTTTTTTTCGTGTGGTACTGGCAAATTATGGATGGCTGAAACTTTATCATGAGTCGGCTGTATACCATTGGCATTTACTTTAAAGCCCTAAAGTTCTAGTTCAGGAACTGCTATTTGACATTTCGAACGGCGTAGCTGAATTCCTTCGTTGTTGAGACGTTGAAGAACTTGCTCTAGCCTTTTATTATGATTCTCTATGCCTTTACCTTGAATGAATATGTCATCCAGATATGGTATGACCCCATCAATACCTGATAATAGTTGTTCCATACGTTTCTGGAAAATGGACACGGCCACGAAAACGCCAAATGGTAGACGTAGGACGTTAAACAGTCCCTTGTGTGTATTCAAAGTCAGAATTTGAGACGTGGGCTGGTCGACTGGTAGTTGTAGGTAGGCTTCTGAAAGATCAAGTTTAGAAAATACAGTTCCACCATTGATAGTGGTCAAGACGTCTGTTACGGGTAAACAAACTGTAAAAGAGCCTGATTTACAGTACTTTGGTAATCACTACAGATTCTGATACTTCCGTCGGGCTTAATAACAGGAACAATAGGCGTAGTCCAGTCCGAGGATGATACTAGTGCCTAGATACCATTTTCTGTCATTTCATCTAGCTTGTTAGAAATTCGATCTCGCAATGCGAAGGGTACAGGCCTGGCCTTGAGAAAACGTGGGGGACTTGTTGTATCGACCATTTTAGAAACAGGTAGTCCCTTGAACGTACCCAGCTTATTATGAAACAAGTGATCATAAGCCTTTAAAAGTGAATCTGTAGAAACTGTATCAAGCTTGTGAATGGGGGAATGTGGATCCGTAGTAACGGTTATTCCCAGGTTTTTGAACCAACTTCTTCCGATCAGAGATTTACCCCTTCCTTGAATTACTACCAGTGGTAACTGTTCCTGCTTCGAATTATAGGATACCGTAACCTGCTATATCGAGTTTCTCCAGAGTCCAGGTTCTCAGCAGCTGATCCGATACTGGTAACAATTCTGGTGGTGACGCAGGCCATAATTTTGCATAAGTAGTAGTACTTAAAATCGAGTGTAATGAACCACTGTCAACTTCTATACTGTGAGTTAGTCCATTCAGTTTGACTGAAATATCATAGGGCGGTGTATCTCTAATAGATGAAAGACTATGTATGTTATGGAAACAACTAGGTGTTTCATATTCACTGACGTTGGGAGGACTGTAAGTAGAATCAGTTTCTTCAACGTTAGTTGAGGTTGAATCAACCATATGAAGTCTCTTGTTACGCTTTTGGTTTTGGTTAGGCTTTTTCATGTCGTGACTTTTAGAATGGCATACCTTAGCCAAATGGCCAATCTTCTTACAGTAATCGCAAGTGACCGAATGATATTTGCAATTGTCAGCCTTGCGATTGTTTCCACATCGATAACAAATGATCTTACGAGTGAAGGTTTTCTTCTTTCAGTTTGAAGTGGAATTGCCTGGAGCAACATAATTTGCATTGCTGGCACTGTGCTGAAGTCCACGAATCTCAAGAGTATTATGAGTAGCGGCTTCTTCTGCTAAAGCCTGAGCGGTAGCGGTTGCGAAGGTAAGTGTAGTATCAGCTAAGAGACGTCTTTGAATAGCCTCATCGCGGAGACCAAACAAAACAATCGCGAAGGATTGAGTCCAAGTGCGTGCCAAAGTTACAATGTTTCGAAAGACGGCGAAGATCAGCGATGAACGTTGAAACTGTCTCATTAAGAAGCTGATCACGTTTATGAAACTTGAAGCGAGAAAGGATCTCGGAAGAAACCGGAGCGAAATGATTAGTGACTTTGGTAATTAAATCAGCTTACGTAACGGTACTCGGTAAATCCGGGGTACACAATGAACGAATGAGAGAGTAGAGGACAGGCCCACATACCGACAAAAAGATATCCCGTTGTTTTGCAACATCAGTAATAGCATTCGCTGAGAAGTATAATTCTAAATGTTTTTTGTATTTAGGCCAAGACATGGTTGTCATCTGGCCGAAATTCGACAATACGACCGTAAGTTGCCATTGAAATAGGCACGAATTAAGATGCGAAGCCGCGAACCGAAAATAAATAGGAGCCACCGGGGCACACTGGGAGAACAAAGTAGTTAGAATTGCGCAGTTAGGCGCGAAGCCTTGGTTGGAACTGCGAACACGGAGAAAAGCCCTTACCCGCGTAGAAACGAAATACTCCGTCGCCAATTTTATGCTCTGTTTAGTGAAGAAATTATGCCCTTAGTTAACTGATATGCATTTTATTGTCTTGCATTTACTTTATACAATAATACTGATGTTACATAATATTAGACGCGACATAAATAAAACCTCTATCCCGGCTCCATTGCTTGGGTTATCTTCTAGCTTCATTGCTAGGGTTATCTTCTAGGTTCATAACAGTTATTAACTACATTTCAATACCCTGGTAAGCCTATTTCTTAAAAGTGACTCCTTTTTATTTTGTCGCCATCTATGATGGAGTCAAAATATTACGGACACATAAAACGGAAAAATAGCTCCGCCTTCTTCGTCGTCTCGCCTTCGCCTTCTTTAAACTACAGTCCCCTATCACAAGCGACTTTGTCGCCATCTATGATGGAGTCAAAATATTACGGAGCGGCGGGTGGGTTCGAGCCCAACTGCGGGAGATTTGTAGTCGTAACAGGCTGAGAAATAAGGATTTTTTTAAACTTCCCACCTTAAGCCATGGCAGTTGTATCTCGGTTTTTGTTGAGGAGATATTCTTTATACGATTTCAATATTAATTAGCAATGTTACTGTATATAAGTAAGGCATTAATTATATTGTGCCTAAATATAGTTTTTGTAATAATTATCCTTTGCTATTATATCAATATGGGGTTCATTATACATTGCTAAAATATATTAGAAATCGCGACAAAATTGTAAGGGTTTCCCTTGGAACCTCTTGTTTAATTTTGAGATCGAGTATTAAGGCGACATTTACGGTCGCCGTTATTTTTTTGGGAAATCTCATTGTGTCAGTTGCTCGTCAGGTCGGCCTAAATTTAGTGGCCATAAAACTTAGGCCTTGGACTTCTTGGAGAAAAAGTTCTTGGACTTAACGCTTAGTCAATTTACTTTTTGTTATTAACCGGATTAACCGGATTAATAAAATCTTGAGTTAGAAATGGATCTTTTGATTAATATACTAGACCAATTAATTCTACTCTATTTTATCCCGTTATCGTTCACGATAGTTTTGGGTTATGTGGGATTTTTGGTGTGCCGTGAAATAGGTACTACTGTGGGATAGAATCGACATACCCCTTTACATGGACTAACACTCCCCTGCCCCATCATGGTAACAAACTCCAACTTCCAACTGGCCCTGTTGAGCATCGTGGGCCTCTCATATCTTTAGCATTAAACCATAAACCAGGCAAATAGAGTACGGTGGCATATCGTTCCAGTAGATCAGATTCGATGGTCCGCTTTTTACATGACTGTGACTCACAGAGAGTACATAAAGGTACAAGACTACAAGTTCTCCCCAGTCATCTTATAGTTCCAGTTTGGATAGACCGCATGGGTCCTGTAGTGTTTTGCGGCCATTGAATTTGGAAATTGTTGAACATCAACGCCGTAAGGACTGGCAAGCTCGTGCTCGAGCTGAGGCGGAACGGATTAGAGCAACTGTTAGTCATTTTAGAGACGTAACTTGAAAAAAGAGTAATTCTCCCAGGTAACCGAACAATTCTCTTGGTAGGCAACGATTTGTATTTGTTGGTTACGATGGAGTGAATGATGAGCAAAAGCGACAGAAGAACCACGGAGGATACCGTTAAAATCACCACCTAATTGAACCAAGATTGTAATTCAATGAATCGAGCAATTAGTGTATCTTAATTGAGCAGTTTACTTCCGCGTCCATGTTTAAGAAGTACAAAGAAGTGGACGTGACTTACTTTGTGGCGGCGGATACAATAATTTTTGGCAGTTTCGAGCACCGGAGAGGGACTGAAATATTCCTGTCGACCATCAAAAATGAGTGTCGCGCGGTAATCATAATAACATTTGCATTCTAAAACCACCCAAACGGGTATTAGTCGTTTGTACTGCAGCAGACTTAAATTATATCTCTTTCACTTACGTTGAATGAGTTCAATTTATGCCCTTCGTGAAACACCCTGAAGAATGATCCACAAAATAAAATTAGGCGAACCCATCTACGCGATTCGAGCTATGAAAAGTACTTTATGTTGAGGGACTTTTTCAAATAATTCTCCATGATTTTGTATAATGACGCCTGGCTCTCAAACTTCCACGATTCCTGACAAGTTACGTTAGAATTTTAAATTTTATCAAGTAAAATAATTGACAAACTCACTGCAATTGTTGTGATGTTTATTGGAGTCTCTTGGACGTATCTAAAATAACTGGGAAATGTTCTCAAGTCCACGATCGACATTTCAGAGCTGAAAACGCTAATTCTACTGTAGAACTAGTATTTTCAGCGTAAAAATAATGAATAAAAAATTATTAATTTCAACATCTACACTGCCTGAAAGAAATATTCTCTGGATATATAAGACCAAGCTCGAGCTTGAGCTGACTAAAATTTGAGCTCGAGCTCAAGGTGAGCCTTATATTATATCGGTTTTGAGCCCGAGAAAGATACTAGAGATAGCTTGAGCTCGAGCTTAGGCCATCAAAATTCTGCGAATGAACCCGAGGTGAGCTCATTTATTAAAACTGAGCTTGAGCTCACATTGAGCTCTAAGGAAACATTGTTTCAATTTTGAGCATGAGGTAAGCTTGTTGAGAATTTCTATAAAGTAACGTAAGCTGAGCTGATTCCAAGCGATGGTGGACACTGGACAGGTATAATTTCTACCTGTATTTAAAATATCGATTGTTTCCAAGATATTCCATTTCGTTCAGCGTCATTTCGAGACAAAACCATAGCACGAATCCGAAAGGTGAAGACACACGTAATAATCCCGTTTAACTGCACGCATTGTTGACCACTCACTGCGGCAACTCACGAAACTGTTGCTAGGGCACTTTAAAACGAAATAAATTAGTTGGAGAAATCTTGAAGCTTGACGCGATGAAGGAGGTAAATTAAGTTCTATGATTACTTATTTGCGACCCAGAGCACCTGGTCAATATTTTTGTAATTAAATTAAACCGAGTTAGAAGAGTTGAACGTGAAAAAGTTTAACATATGGACGATAACGTGTTTCCTACCATAATATTTACCCATTCTAAGTTTGGATAAACAGACTGAAAAAAAAACCGCGCAAAACAAAATACATTACGGTTGGTCGGTCATATATCGACGATTAACCGTTTTTCTAAAGCGAACCCTTCATGCAAAAATAGTGCCAAAACTGTATAGATATAAAAACAAAAAGTACACTTCATTAATATTCCCCTGCCTTTGGCTGTAAACGACATGCAAGCTGAGATAAGCAAACTAGCCTCCTCTCAATCGCCTACACGAACTAACCAATCAGGGAAGAGATTCTTGACGTCATAGTTCTTTAGAAATTAGTACATGCTGCTGGCGATCCAAACGTTCATTTTTGGTACTAGAGCTAGCATGTGCTACTTTATGAGCTTATTCACGGCTTGTTTCCTGTGCCACCTCTCGACCCTATTCTGGTATTACACGGTGCCAGAAAGTTGAAACGAAGTGAACTTTTTGTTTTTGCCTCTATTTACTTTTGGTTGTGTTAATCTATCTATATCTATATAATTAAAAAGTCCCGACTGACTGATAATCAACGCCCAGCCCAAACCGCTTGCCCTAGAAGGCTGAAATTTTGCAGGAAAGTTACTCATAAGTAATAGACGCGTACTAAGAAAATATTTTCCAATCCACGGCCATCTTAATAAATGGCGCCCAGAAATATAAAACAACTTCTCTATGCAACCGATTTCACAACTCTTTAGTACACTGGTTTCCTTTAAACTATAGACGGGCTGAATGCGGTCTTTCGGGTTTGATGTCTCGCCATTTTTTAAAATGGCGGCCAGAAATTTAAAAACTCTTCTTTATGGAAAAAAATGTCCGCTTGAAAAGTAATTAAAAATGCGTGTTCCTAGGGGCTGACGGGCAACGCCGAGTGCCTTCGCTCCTAGGGTACGGCTACAAAAATATTAGTTGAATCAGTAAAATATACCCATTCTTTATAACATTTTGATGGAAGTTCTTATTACACGCGAGCGACCCCGCGGGTAGAAGCTAGTAAATTTCAAAAGGAAGATTTTCTCAAGATCTTTTTTAATAAACGATTGCTTTTATGTGGGAAATTGTTTGGGAAGTCGAGTGGCGCTTTATCTTGGAAAATTACTATTGGTCAATCCTTGCTCCTCACCAAAGTCACTCTTCTTTTAATCTGGGAGTTATTATCCTTTCATTCTTTCGTGAGAAAGAATCTGCGCAAGTAGATGTTAATTGAGCAAGAGGGTTAATCGTGGCAACCCTTTTCAATTTCGTGGTCTCCATCCAAGGAGAAGATAAGAAACCGTGGATCATATCAAGTTATCAACCTTTTGGGTGATGGGAAAATTGTACGCTTTGTCGATAAAATAGAGCCAGGTAGATAAGAAAGACCATCTAGTTTGGATTCAATTGCTAATTAATTTCGCAAATTTTCAATATAATAACAATAATATAATACATCTATTAGGCATACACTTATAAACGGAAAATATGATTTGTAATATCTATTTAATCTATTTCATGTCGTGACAGATTAAATTTGCAGCGTTTAAACAAATCGGTTGAAAAATATTTCAATTATGACCGCGGCTACTGTTCCTGACAACAGCATCAGAAGGAGGTAGAAAGGGGAACTGACACTACACAGGTCCAAATCAGACGTGCTTTTCAAAGGTCTCTTCCACTTGACATGTTCAATTAAGTAATGCTTCTCGAAATTCAGATGCTTTAAAACTTGCGTTTCAAAAATTTGTTCCAGGCTGTAATAAAAGCATTTGGTTAAGCGCTTTAGTCGGTTTACTGTAAGAAATTAGTACCGACATCATTTGGAGGTTTTCGTGCATTTGAGGAGAGCTTCTTAACCAAGAGGTGTTGAATAAGAAGTGCAAGTAGTCGAAGCCAACGTCGTGCTGCGAAAAATATAGGCCTCCGTTTACTGCCAATAACATTTTACTCTCTGGATGAGATCTAAGGAATTCTCCAAATATCCAAGTGAAAAAGGGCTCCACTGCGATTAGAGATGTTTCCCCAGAAATAATCGGAATGTATCCATCAGGCTTCATATAATCCTTTATAGAACTTAACAGTTTCTTCTTCTAGCCATACTTTAACAACTGGATCCTGCGTTGCCTATAGATACGCAGCAATGATATCGTAAGAATGGAGGAAGGACGTAACGAGACCACGCCTATTTACTAAATATTTTAGATGACCGAGAGTTTCGGTAGCTTTGAATATTGTTGGTGTAGTTACCGATTTGATCAAGTCCAAGAGGGTGTCGATGCGATTGTAGCTTTTCGTCGTGAACTCCGTCCGCAAGAAACAACCCAAGAAGAACAAAATGAAAGTCACTCCGATCACCCACGACGAAGCGAGCAGACGACAAGTAATGTGGGGCGAAATGTAGTGAATCGCTACAGCACAAAATAATGTCTCCCTAATGCGCAAGTCATCTGCCGTTATGAGAAAACAAGGTCTTACGTTCGGCGCACATCAGCGACGCGTTCTCCCAGTCATTTTCCAGGGTTTTTCTGGTCAGTTTCTTAACAAGTTTCTTGGTGGGTAACGATTTGTATTTGTTGGTTACGATGGAGTGAATGACGAACAAAAGCGACAAAACTTGCTGAGGTTAACGGTAATAGTTAGTATAGGGCGCTGTAGGTTAGCTGTGGCATAGGGGCTAGCCACCACCCCTCTATGCATTGTAAAGGGGCCCACCTGTAAATAAGTCGCGAGTTGACTTAGTGTGGATATCCCTTCCTAGACCAAGCTTAGAAAAAAAAACGACCACGGTTGACACCTGTTGAAAATATTAAATAAAAGCGCGAAAGTCTAGGTTGGGATTTGCCCATTTTCACAAAATAAAATTTAAAATAAGAATTTTTAGTTCCTCACGATAGGAGATCAGAGGTAAAAGCAGTGGTCCCAAAAACCCTTCAACCCTTCAAAATTGATTTATGGGATAATTGGTTCTGTGCAAGGTAGCACCGACCCGCCGCCAAAAAGGCGACAGTTGGGACCACCAGCGAACAAAAAGAAAGGGGAACACTCTCATCCTATCGTGAGGAACAACCTTTAGAAATCACCAGAACTTCGTAGAGAAAAGATGGTCAATTTTTTTCAGCCATTCAATTTTCAAATTGTCGAAGTTTCAATTTTTTTGATTTAACGTGTTTTAAGAAATAAAGTTAGAGTTTGTTGTTTACACCACTGTTGTGAATTTATCCGATTCGCTCCTACAATTAAAAAACAAAGACGTTTTCGCCCAATTATCGGTTGTCAATTATATTGCGACCAACTCGTAATAGATCCTGTTTTCAGTCCGGGAACTTTACGAGTCCCCGCGAAATCGCCATAGCTCTCCCAAGGAGTTATAACATGATTAACATTACCACCTAGTTGATCAAGAATGAAATTCAATGAACTGGATATTGACTGGATTGCATTGGCAATGTTTACTGGTGTGTCAAAATTTAAGAAGGACAAGGAAGTGGTCGTGACTTTCTTCGGGGCTGCGGACACGATGATCGTCTTGGACGTTTCGAACACCGGAGACGGACTGAAATATTCCTGTCGGCCCTCAAAAATTGAGCGTGGCTTGGCTATCATGATAACATTTCCATTCTTAAACAACAAATAGGCTTTTATACATGAGTTGATATAAATTTTGGTCTTATTTCTTTTTGACTCACTTTGAAAAATTCAATTCCTGAGGATGTTTTAGGTAAGTTAATCAAGGCCACTTTATGTCCTTCGTAAATTGCCCTAAGTTTAAAAAATGTCCATTGTTTGAATAGAGGTTTTTGATTTAAATAGAAGATTAGTACACGATTAATCAAATATTTAAAGAAAAATAGAAAACTCCGCTTTTAATCGTTAAAAATTTCGGATAATCGCCCGAAACAATTATTGCTCGCTTGATCAAATTACTGGAATCTATTTCAAAATAATATGAAAAATACTTTATGTTGAGGGATCGTTTTAAATAATCCGCCATGATTTTGAAAAATGACGCGTGGCTCTCAATCTTCCACGCTTCCAGGCAATAAATATTTGAGTTTTATTGCCATCAATAAACGAATTCGTTCTGAGACTCGCGAGTGAATGTTGATCGACTCACCGTAAATGTCGTCACGTTTACGGATGTCTCTTGGGCGAACCTATAATAATTGATTAATTTTCAATTCGCCAATTCTATTTAAGATTTGAAAATACTAATTCTACCTATATCTAAAATATCGATTATTTCCCAGGAATTCAAATTCTGTGGCGCCATTTTGGAGTACGAGTAAATTTAATGGAATAGTAAGAAACGCTTGTATTTGCCTTTGAGTAGAATTTTGTAATAGGGTATTTGCAAAGTTTTGGGCCTGGCGTCGATAACACCACTTTTACTGCTGTGGTTGTTAGCCATTCACTGCCGCTTATGAGACTGTAACTATGGTAACTGAAAACAAAACAGAATAATTATAAGAAATCTTGAAGCTTGACGTGATATAGAAGGTTTATTAAGTTCTATGATTACTTTTTTTTCCGCAACAGGGAATATGATCAATATTTTCGTAATTAGATTAAACCAGGGTTAGAATGTATAGAAGGTTAAGATGTACGAGAACAGTTTTTAAGGCAATATTTACCCATTCTAAGATTTCACTATAAACAGGCTCACAAAACATACCGTGGAAAAGTCATTACGGTTGGTCCGTTATATTGTCACGTCTGTGAAAGTACGAAGCAAATATAATTGAAAACTACTATTTAGCCACATCGTTACATGTACATAGATTTACTTGGTCGAAAGATGTTGATGATGTTCACAGATGTTGTTGTAGCATTCCTTGCTCTTTTTAATGGGAGAGTGAAAAGAGGGATTGGTGATTTTGAAAGGGGATAGTGTTATGATTTGTCTATAACAGTGTATTCCGAATGTGCAGTACCATGAGTTATTTAAATTCACTTTTAGAAATAATCTTACGATTGCTCGGTTTTCCGCAAATATGTTCGAGTATAAGCAACAGGTGAGACGTCATAGATTCTCGTCAGAGGCTTAGTACAGACTAAATATAAAGATGGACTGCAAAAACGAGTGTTGTCAATTCTCGCGTCGTTCAGCGCCATTTTGTTGTTCACTTAAGGTCAAAGTACGTAAGAAAGATTTCACCTTTTCACTCTCCCTTTGAAAATACGAACGTAAAATATGTTACATCTTCTTCAGGCTAGGTCAGACTAATCAAAGGTGAAGACAAACGTATTTATCCCATTTAACTGCACGCATTGTTGACCACTCACTGCTGCAAGGGCACTTTTAAACGAAATATAATAATTTAAAGAAATCTTGAGGCTTGACGCGATGAAGAACTTAAATAAAGTTTTATGATTACTTATTCGCGCCCCAGAGAAATTTTATGATTACTAATTCGCGCCCCAGAGAAATTTTATGATTACTTATTCGCGCCCCAGAGAATCTGGTCAATATTTTTGTAATTAAACTATACCGAGTTAGAAGAGATGAACGTGGAAAGGTTTAACATATGGACGATAACGTGTTTCCAACCATAATGTTTACCCATTCTACGTTTGGATTCCCTATAAACAGACTGACAAAACATACCGTGCAAAACAAAAGACATTACGGTTGGTCGGTTATATCTATGATTTCGACCCTTTTCTAAATCGAACCCTTTATGCAAAAATAGTGCCAAAAGTGTATAGATAGAAAAACAACAAGATGGTCTAGCCCATAACTAAGCCACATCGTTTACGTATACCCTACTACAATAAATATACTTCTAGTAAAATAGCCCCTAATATACAAGTCAGTGGGAAACATTTTTCAATGGCTGTTTGGCAACGTGAATCACAAATCGATAACGCCCGTTATTAATTTAATTACTAATACTACTACTATTACTACTACTACTACTATTCAGGTAAAACTTTTAGTCCCATCGATACCTTTTAGCTAAGAAGAAACCAAAAGATTCTTGGTGTAAAATTGCCAAAAAGCGCTTCTATAGAATCCCCCTCACTCGGACCGGTTCCACATCTCTTTCATTCCTCTCTTTCTCTTGGAGCTCACTAAGCGCAGCTCGGACCGCTCCTATATACTTTCGTTCTCTCTCCTACTATAACTGTAACACTCTTTCAACAAGCTAAGTCAGTATAGTATCAAGACGGCATGCCGTAGGTCCCGGGTTCGATTCTCGGTGGCGGTGGAGAAGAAAATAAATATTATAGAAAATTTTCCTGTTTACAAAGTTTGGACGATTCAGAATTTTTCAAAGGAACTGGCGATTCGCAGTTCACTGTTTATCGAGAAATGTAGCTTCAGACCATGCGAGTTTCAAATATTTCTTTGAAATTTTGCCAGAATAAAAGCCCGATACGTGTTTATTTTAAATAAATTAATTGTAGTTTTCTTAATCTAAACCTTAAATTTAAAAGTGATATGTTCCATAAGTATGCCACTTCCTATAAAAGTTAATTCGTAATGCTACTGAGAGACTTACAGCTCGAGATAACTAGTTCGAGAAGGAGAACGACGGAAGCGAGTCAATTGAATGTCTACACTCGGGGCTGGTTAATTTTGCAGGGCTTTCATCTGCATTACTAAGTCCCTTTTGACCACACCGCCTGACTCGCTTTAACTCGAATCTATGACCTAACTCAGCCACTTAATGACAAGCTCCTGTTTCTTAGTTACCAGTGACAAACTTATGTCTAAACTTATTATTCTTAGGCTTAAAGTTAGTTTTGAAATAATGGTGAAATAATATTAACCATTGTCATTGCATTGCGTGATTAAATAGGGAGGAGTTGCATGAATACAAGCCCGTGAGCAACGTGGTTAAGATTCCTTATAAAGAGGCTACGCGTTCGCCACAAAAACCTTTTGAAAAGCGACAAAGCAGCAAACGAAACAATGAAAAACTTTTCAATGGCTATTGAAAGTTGCCACTTGGCCAAAGAATTAGTGTACAAAATTCTAAAAGACATTTCTACCTAAATAAGTTTGTGAAAGAGGAGAGAAAATATTGCCCTATCAATGGATTCCCAAAAGAACATATAGCTTTATTTTGACCAGTTGTATGAATAAACGTTCTCCCTTCTCTCATAACAAGAGAGTCAATTCTTGCCGTAGTCATGTAATTGCTTATTTTACATCCAAATGTACCTTAAAACATTGTCTCTTATATTTAACACAAACAGGCTGACGTTACTTCGTTTGCGGTGGTACTAAGTAGCACCAAATCCTGTACATAGATAGTTTACGGACATTCAATTTACAGCAGAAGGCCGGGCTACATGGAGGAACGAAGAGACGGTTTCTGTCCTCCTGGTGTAAATGGTATGATTCCTCCATGGCTGCAAATCCTATATTATAATCTCAATTTTGCGTAGCCTTAAACATTTATAAAATTTTTGTGTGATTTTCTAAATAAATTGGTAAATACATGGTATATGATGTTGATTATAGCAATTTAAAGTTGGTGTTTTAGATTGAAGCGTAGACGTTATTAATATTGACTGTTGTATCCCATTCGTGTGACACTGTAAATTATACCAGTGTTTTATCCCAAATCTTAAGCATAACAAAGACTCATTCACATTTATATTGGTGCACACTTCTGTAACCATATTTACCAGTTGAACGTACTGCAACATTTACTTTTAAACACATCTATCATAAAGTCTTTCTTTGGTTATATCACACGTACCGTTAATGGTGTCATATACACCCGAAAAGACGGCTGTGACAGTTTGCAAGTTTATAATGAAAGACGTTTTCGTCTCATTACCCAATTTACCCTAGAGTGAACTCACTTCAGCACACCAGTAGTATGTCAAAATGATTATGAGAATTGAATGCCTTTAATTTTAAACAGTTGGCTCATTCGATGATTAAGTTATCTACTAACGACGCAGAACTACTTCCCAAGTCACAATCAACAATGATAAAGTGTTGTCTGCTACTTTCATCATCAGAAACTAAAGCTAAAGAACCGGTAAGTTAACCGGTTTATGACGCTGAACGATTTACTCATTATAAAACCGTATTTTACATATGGTGGACATTTTGATACTTGTCAATAGAGTCTGTGCTGAATTTTAGACCTACGACAGTCCGAAATCCAATTTCGTCTCGAAACCAAAGCCGCCAATTCTAGGAGAGCGATAGCTCTCTTAGATAAGACTTCATACCGACTTTAATGTATAAGGATGGTTTTTTGATTGGTTATAACTTTTATTTGTATCGTATTAACTGCTTTGAAAAACTTCCACAGAACTACAATTCGGGCCCTCAATATGTGGTTAAAATTTCCAAGAGATCCACTCATTAGTTTATTTTATAAAAAAAAGTTGCTAAGGGTGGTTTTCATTTGCATAAAATGATTCAGCCCTTTTGGTGAAAAAGTTAAATTTTCCCATAGAAATAACATCGAGTTTTTTCAAATTTAGCCATTTTGTGGCCACCCTTTGAAATGAAATATTCGTTTGTTACGTTTGGGAACGGTTTTATATCAAAATTTAAACCTTTTTCTAGGACCATTTTTAAGGTTTTTGAGAAAAATTAATTTTAAGTATGTTTAATTTAAAATTTTAAAAACTACCCCAATCTGCTATATTTTAGCATGGATACGCTGTTTTATTGGTAAATATCAGCGCGACCAATATTGACCTTTTTTTACGTATAGTTGCGTCATAATAATCCGGTTGTTTTTTCTTAATGCCTTTTGGTTGAAATGGCCTATCGAGATAAGACTGCTTTAATATTGCCGCCGTGACAAATTACCCCGTTTGTGGCCGCCATTTTTTAAGGGGAAAAAAATTTGAGAGTGGGTCCTTTTTCGTTGCCATTTTCATATTTTTTGAGGATTTGCTCATGGATGGATTTTAAATATAATATAAAGTAGGTTTCAAGCTTTAATATAAGCCTAGTTTCATAATTTTCCACCTTTTTATTGTCCCACAATCTATTTGTAAACTTGGCACTTTTTTTAAGCCGGTGAAATTGCGCTAAGCCTTGGCTTACCGTTAATTTTTGCCGTTTAAAAAAATGTTTACTTCTCGTTGCCCGTTACTTCGCCTTCTCGTATCGTCGTACTCAAGTTTAGACTTTGAAAGTAGTGCTTTGTTTTCTTAAATATTACTTAATTGTATAAAATTCCAATATTATAATTGCATAAAACGAAATCAATGTTGTTTGTTGATGGGACGCGCCTTGCATTTGAATTTCGTTCCCTCGAAACTACCCCCCGAAGAATTTTTATTTATCGCCGTCTTTCGGTCGCTTCAGCCCGAAAACAGCTGTAGTGAGAATTTAGAAATGTTATTTACTAAAAATGTATGCGCTCAGTGTGTTGTTGTGTTTGCATTTTAATGCTTCTAGAAAATCGTGGTGCGCGTCGACTCTTACGAATCCAACGTGTGTTGCGAAATGAAAATCAAGGGTGGATACTATATGATCTATGCTTTAAAAGGAATTTGACCGCGCCATGCAGTCAAGCAAAACGGTATTAGGCCTTGCCAAAACTTGACTGAGCTATTGCGCCTTGTCAGATTATCACCTATCACTGATATAATAAATTCACCCTCGGATATCCTGTGACGAGGAGATGGTTTTAAAGTTACTAACACTCGATTTTGGAGGTAGATACTGTCTTGTGACACTTGATGTAACGATTTAATCTTATAAACGGACTAACATCATGAGCCCGTATCGTAAATTAACCGATGTTGATATTAAAGCTTAATTTAAATACCAATACCAATTTTTTAACTCAATGAATCTTAAATATCAACATCAAAAATTATCTACTGAAAGAGATATCTACTTATATTCCATTCATATTTCTCGCAACATTTCAAATTAACGAATAGAAATGTGCAAATGAAGTTCAAACTGATTATTTGGGCAAATTGCTATATTGGTCACCATTACCGATCACAGATAGATTTGCGCCCTCAGTAGTGTTTATTATACTTGTGAAATGGTAAGCGTAATCTGTGATTAAAGTTTAAAATAGACATGAGCAAACACAGCTTTATTCACATCAACTCGATTACCGAATATCTAAATTTGACTAAAATTAACAAAATATTCTATTCATGGTTAAAAATCTTGTTTGAAGCAGCAAGCCATCTAATCCTTATTTACCTTCATTTGAAAAAAAATAATAGGTTGATACCTCTTTCAGTAGATGATTCATTGATATTTCAGTTTCATTAAGTTTAAAAAAAATTAGTTCCAGCATTGGTTAATTTTCAATATTGACCAATCGATAATCACAAATTTTAATAACTAAATTATTAAAACCGGTTCAAAACCATATTAGTTTTGAAACGATTAAATTATAATTTTAAACATATATACTAGTTAATTCCTCGTAGTTGTAGGTAATTAGTTTATTTCCTTAGTGAAATTAATGCTGAATATTATATACACAAAGTTGTAACGGAAAAGAAGATTTTGTCCCATTCCGTTGACAAGGGGATTGAAATACGTTAACTTTAAATTAGAAGGCATCGCAAGCGGTTAATCAGAACTTTTGATTTTATTAATATAAACTAAAGAATATTTTAAATCATAATGGAACAGAGTCTGAACCACGAGGGTCAGAAAAATGAAGGTGACTACATTCTACCCGGGTGTGAATGAGACTGCTTTATACAACATAAAATCTTTCTTTTATATAATCCCAGAGGGATGCTAACTCTCTTCCGAAAAGGGGGAAGGGTGGCAACCGGAATTAATTGGATATTTGGGGGTAATGTAGTTACAAGACGGCAGTGGACTGAGCATAAACCGGCGGTTTGAAATTTTGAAGCGTCCGTCCACTGTCGTCTGCAACGGTAGGCCTAAACCGTTGCATTCTACCCCCCAAAGAAAAATTTTATACATTGTTATAAAATTGAAAATAAAGGAGTTTAAGTTGGTCTTCATGGGCGTCTTCTCATGGATGAAGGATGAATGCTTCCTTGGGATATGGCGGTGTGGTTTTCCGATGGCGTTGGAGAGTCGAAGAGTTAGTCGGTCTTGGGATAGAGTTCTTTGATGAGGGTGTCGGTTGGGGGTACTTGATTGTGTGGATTTCCGTTCCGGGATCCATCGGATCAGCGGCGGTGATATCCATTCCTGGATCATCTGATCTGCAGAGGTGATTTCCTATCCGGGATCGTCTGATCGGCGGTGGTGAATTCCGTTACTGGATCGACAGATCTGCGGTGGTGAAGTCCTATCCAGGATCGTTTGATCAGCGGGAGTGATGTCCATTTGGGGTTTCTGGTTAGTGTCGCACTCCTTTGCCGGTGATTGTCGAATCTGCAGGCGTGCGATTTGGTATGGTGGGAAATATGAGTTTTACTACGCGTAACACTATTATACCGGAAGTTAATGCTGTGGGCCATCTTGTTAGGATACGTTACGTCTGGGTAGTGGAATGATCCGAAAGACTTTGGTATTTAACAAGTTATGTTGGGGCACGTTCATTAAGTTCGACATCTTGTGTATGTTGGTAGAAGGTCGTTATTTCCGCGTTTTAATTGTAGAAATTATCGTGATTTATGGCGAGGGAAAAGTTTAATGATATTTAATAAGATTAAATCCGATTATTAATGTTCCGATGAAAATTAAGAAAGTTCAATCCGAATATTAACGTTCAAATCTGAATATCAACGAACTATCATAATTGAAGGTCATCGCGCCCTATCGAAGCTAGAAGAATCCGTCTCGGACACAGTACGGCGGGTTTGTAACTGCGAGCAGGATCAAAACTGCGAAGTTCAATCCGAATATTAACGTTCAAATCTGAAGACTATCATATTTGGGGTTAAGGTAGTTACAAGACGGCAGTGGACTGAGCATAAACCGGCGGTTTGAAATTTTGAAGCGTGCGTCCACTGTCGTCTGCAACGGGTCGTCTGCAACGGTAGGCCTAAACCGTTGCAAAGTAAATAATAAATTAACTTCTAAAATTTAAATGTAAAGTGTGTGCATTATTTCCCAATTAATAAAAGATATCCACCTATTTTCATTCAAATTAATTACTAATTTGTGGATAATGGATAGAAAATGTCGAGCTCTAATTGCGATATAGCTAAAATCAATCCCACTGGCTATTTATAATACAATATAACCTTTGCCCTATGTTTACTGTTTTGAATTTTATTTGTAAAATTTAAAACATAAAATAGTATTACAATTTTTTTTAATTAAATAATTATTAATAAATTTCAATAAAATAAATACTGGTTAAATACATAACACTACTTTTTATTAAGTTTCTGAAATTATCAGAGCTAAATATCAAAGACACATATTTAATTGCTCTCATTTCGACACAACTGCAACCGTATAGATTCATTCATTTAATAACATTTCTCATTTCTAATTATTTAAATTCAAAGGGCTCTATTAACGTTTAAAGGTGAAAACCCAGCTGACTGAGAAGTAAGCAAATACCAGGCTGCCTCTAACACAACAGAGTTGGCCATTCTCGCTTATGAGAAATGAATCCTTGTCATATGCATCTCTGGACTTTAGGACCTCCAGGACTCCCAACTGAAGCAGGGTGGGAAATGGGGATTTTTTTAAAACTAGACATTGGGCCAGCGACCCCCCCTGCCCTGGAAAAAATGAACTGGTCCATGACCATTGACCAGGGCGCGGCGTCTGCTAAACTAAAGAAGTGGGTAATTAAAATAGTTGAGATAATGTCTGGACCCTGGTTACCCTAGAATTTCCTTAGTGGTCCTGTGGACCACTGCTCCCCCTCCGATTTAATTTTTAAACTGGTCATTTTCCCTGTGCCACCGCCTTATTTACAACGCTGAACTGAAGATTTCTTTTGACCGGACCATAGCCTACTCGATCACGCGCAACACGTCGCCAGCTGCTTGCTATAGCGCGAGTCAGGGTGGGAAATAAGGGTTTTTTTAAACTGGACATTAGGCCAGGGGTACGTTCAGTAACCCTCTTTGATGACAGCGCTTACTAAACGATGTGAGATTTTTTCCTAGTGTACGCTTTTTCGCGTTTCCGGTTTTGACGTCATGATGCTCAGCGCTTGTCCATCAAAAAACCATCTAATTGATATGGTGTTTTTGATGGCGTGACGTAGCGTTTGACTGATGAACACTTGACAGACGAAAGGTTGGCGCGGGATTTAAAAATTAAATTCCAATAATGTTAGTACAGTAATTGTATTAGTTTTCATTACAAAACTACTTCTACCATTCAAATAGACATAATTTTTTTAAACAATTTCATTATTTGTAAGCTCGTTTATACTTAAAAAGAGCCATTTGCGCTTCGTAACGTTTTGAGGGCCAGTAAGACGTTTCCTTAACTCCATTTTCTAAACCAGCGCTAACTTCAAAGTGTCACTTTTCCGTTCAACAGCCTTTTACGTCACTGTGACGTCTCGAGCCCATCAAGAAAACAGAGATTTCCTTGAGATTTTCGTTACTGAACGTACCCCAGACTCCCAGAGTCCCTCCTGACTTGGATTAAATAAACTGGTCCGTGACCATTGGCCAGAGCACGTCGTCTGCTAAGCTAAAGAAGTGGATAATTAAAATATTAGAATTTTAATGTGTGGACTCTGGTTACCCTTGAATTTTTTAGTAGTCTCGTGGCCCACTGATCCCCCCTCCGATTTAATTTTTGAACTGGACCAGGCAATTTTTAAACTCGTCATTTGCCCTGTGTTACCGCCTTATTTCCCACGCTGGCGCGAGTTGCTTTGCGTTGTCGACTGCGTGATGGAGCGGGCTATCCCTGGAGTCCCAACCCCCGTTACTTACTACCACCAAAATACCCACTAGCATAGCCCACTCGATCACGCTCTCTTTTCCCCGGCTACATATTTTGAAGAGGGCACTTTTTAGGCGTATTAACAATCTTGGATCACCCTTGTGGACTTTTAGGGTAGCCCTTAAAAATTGAGTCGGCATTGCCCTGACTATATTGTGTTTAAGGTTTATAAGCTTAATATCAAACAGACGTTAGTTAATCCTACAAAAAAGTTTGAAATTGATAATCTCGGATCGTCTTTGAGAAGTTTTAAAGATATCCAAATTTCATATTGGGCTTATGAAAAGTTTGAGCTAAAGGTTAAACAGACATAAATCAGCGTTTTAAAAAATTGTGTAAAACTGTCAATTTGGTCCTATTTGTGGAATTTTTAGGGGAGCGCCTCGCGTTTCAATAAAGGGTTGTAAAAAATTGTATTATGTTAATTACAATAAGAATACAAACTTTCAATGAGTTACGTTTTTATTTTTTGGAGTATCATTATAAATAAATGACTGATTGAGCTAAAGTTACGGTCCCCTTTTTATATGTTTCTGCTTAGTGTGAATTTTGAAAATGTAAAACAATTTCTTAACAATCTTAACTAAAATGAAGACTGAAGGAGCAGATATTAATCAAAAATGTCTTGATTAGAATCAAGTCCTAAAAAGTACCGATAAGACTGAGGTTATCACTTGTCTGAAGGATCAGATATTAATTTTTCTTTTTAATTGAAACTTAAATGCATGCTTAAGAAAAAACAACGTTCCATTACCGTTTTCCGTTGAAATAACTTATTTTACAGGTAATCAATTTCAAAAATTTACTTATCTCGGGTTTTCGGGCAAAATTCCATTCCCCCAAAACATTTTATCATTACATTAATTACTTTTGAGAGATAACGTGTCAAAATAAGCTTTAAAACAATAAAAAACTGAATGAGCGGTCTGTTTAGCCATGACCAAAACCTTCAAATCAGTGTTGCTAATGTTAGAAAGTGGATGTTCCCACTTCCATTTTAAAAATTTGCCGCATTTCCCACACCCCCTTTTTTACAGTCATATTTATCTGGACTATTTTATCATGCTAAGTTTAATATGGAATATCACATGGCTTTGACAATATGTACAAATGCTATAAAGCTTTAAAATTCTCAAAATATGCTTTCTTTTTTTTCAGTGCCAAACTTAAAATCACCGAATTTATTTCAAAATGTCGCTTGAAATTATTAAACCGGATAAATTTTTGAAACTTTTGCACTATTAACCCTTGAACAGGAAAATTCCGACATTTGATTGATTTCGGAAAAATATTACTTTTTCCCCACAGAGCCTAAAACCAAACCTAATGTGGGAAATTACCCACACATTGGCAACACTGCTTTAAAAACTTACAACAAGCACACTTTCGAGACATGTTCTGAACAAATTAGTGCTTAACCCTCTAATAGTACGACCACGGAGAATTGATGTAAACTGAAGTTGAAATATATTCATGTGCGACCTGCGGCACTGAATGGTCTCTAACCATTGTTTGAAACTAGAGAGAGAAATAGTGAGCAGCATTAATCATGTCCTGAGCTATGAGAATGAACAGTATGACTGTTGACTGAAGTACACTAGACATTACATCATTTTGCATAACCACGAGTAAAAATCTAACTGTCCCTACTTAATTTTCCGCCATTGTTTTAAAACGTATCCACTGCGAAGCATGCCGGGCACGAATGAGGGAACCTTTTAGATCTCAATGTCATACACGTACTCTCTCAAAAGTAATTAATGTAATGATAAAATGTTTTGGGGGAATGGAATTGTGCCCGAAAACCCGAGATAAGTAAATTTTTGAAATTGATTACCTGTAAAATAAGTTATTTCAACGGAAAACGGTAATGGAACGTTGTTTTTTCTTAAGCATGCATTTAAGTTTCAATTAAAAAGAAAAATTAATATCTGATCCTTCAGACAAGTGATAACCTCAGTCTTATCGATACTTTTTAGGACTTGATTCTAATCAAGACATTTTTGATTAATTTGTAAACGAACCGCGGGCGAAGACTAAATGGCTGTTTGATTAAAGTTAATTTGTGTACTTTAATAAATTGTCTTAACTTTATTAGTTACGTGCCCATATGGCTCAAAAGTCTCACACTAAAATTACCATTTACCAACAAATGGTGCAAATGATGATTGACGTATTGAATACGGATTTCAGTGATTCCACATACCGAAAATCATAGCAGACAGCTTCGTTACTCAGAACACAGCTGACTCGATCACGCTTTTGTCTGCACCCGCTATAGAAGGCCAAATCAGCGTGACCTCGAGGTCGTACGCGGCGGATTTGGCCACACGAGGAGAAATGGGTTGGTCTCTTATGGCTACGAGAGAAGCAAGGAGCAAACTTAAATACTTGGGGCGCCTTAAATTTATCCCTGAGGAACGGCTGGTGGCGCGCATGTTTAGATTTATGCGTGCTAATGGTTACGACTCAAATTGGTCTCGACGGATAACCCAACTAGACCGTACATACGCGATCGGAACTGAACGACATACATCGCAGTCATATAAAGTCTGTTTCCAATATGTGGACAGAGAAGTTATGGCTGCTGAGCAGCAAAGATGGAGGCTAGCGGTATCGAAAAAAAGCAGCCTTAGCATGTACGCGGTGAAGGAGGCACCGTCTAAAGAAGGGTGTTATACGGGAACGGTCATATGTGGCCTTCTGTTCAGAGCCCGAACCGGCTCTCTACTTTCGGGTGAGAGACAAGCGGCTTTATTCGGAACATCCCCGGAATGTAAACTATGCGGCTATGCGATTGAAACCCTCGAGCATATTTTATTGGAATGCCCTGTGGTGGAGCGTGAGTCCCAAGAGAAAAGAAACTGGAGAGGCAACAAACGGGGCACCCCGGTGTCAGAATTAATAGGCTTAAACAAGGAGCAGGCCGACTGGGACCCTAATATGATCCGGTGGATCTTAGGAAATTGGGAACAAGAGATGCAACAATAGAGGAAGGCCAACCTGCATTCAGATGCCCCAACTAGCTAGCTATTATTGTTATTCTTACTTTTTTTTTACGCTGAGCTCCTTTGGGAGCCGCCCTGTTTCAAAAGGGTGTATATCTGTTATACGGCATCTATAAACCTGTAAACCTAGAGGGGTCGTAATCATAGCGACACAGGTAAACAGGAATTACGTATTTTTGGCCCTCCTTGTCAGCAACGTCACCAATACGTAGTTTTAGTGAGCCAATAAGATAATTTAATTTTTTGGTTACGTGTTGAAGGAAGGGGCTATATACTCGGCTATGAGTCGGACTGCAGTAAAGGCCAAACGTTGTGCATTCCGTCTTAAAAAAATAAATCTATCCCTGGTACGATATAACTATTCATAAATCATGATTAATGCTCTCAGATGACAAATCTGTGGCTCTGCCTATTTTTTTTCGGTGAAGCTATCATAGATAATAAACACAAGGATCGGAAGGTACGCCTTCCGTAGTGCATCTCTCCTTGCCGCGCTTGTGCAGCCAAGCCAGGGTGAGAAATATGGAAAATTTTTAAACTGGTCATTTGACCAGTGGAGCCCAAGGGTTTTAATTAAAAACTGGTCAATGAACACTTAATATTTCTACATACTGTCAGAGCTGCACTGAAATGGTTCTAGGTTTTCTATACTGTTTATTTGTTTTATATGAATTGATTTCTATATCTCACTCAAAAGTTAGTTTATATATGTATATACATAGTTCCCATGCTACGAGGATCCATACCATTTACACAGGGAGGCCAGGCTTCAGGTGTTACACAAGGAGGCCTGCCTCACTAGGTGAGGAAAAAGCCAGGTCTCCTATTGAAAATGGTATGGATCCTCCTAGCATGGGAACTATGTATACATCGAAACTACTCCATGGTACAGTGTCCCGGGAATTTATATTTTACTAAAGAAGGGCAATTTAAAAAGTGGTTACGGTGACCACTAGACCCCCAGGCATTTAATAAATAAACTGGTCAAGGCAATTTTTAAACTGGTCATTTGCCCAGTGCCACCGCCTTAATTCTCACCCTGAGCCAAGCTATTTTCGCCCTACCGCAGTCCTTACCTCAATTCTTAGTCACGTGGTAGGGTGGATATAGCCTCTACGCTATTTTCACCTAGGGTAGGAATAGTTTTCCGCTTATTTCTACCCGAGGGGTGAGAATAGTGACACTCAAAGTGTTTTTCAGGAATCTCCACGCTAGCAGACAACAATTACGGATTGTAATTAAGGCGGGCTGTAAATAAGTTTATCATCGCTGCTAGGGCTGGACATAAGGCACTAGTCAAGGCATTTGGGATAGGGGGGCTCACTAGTCAGGCTGACTACTAAAAAAAATATCCTTATGTCGAGCCCTTAAAATTTAAAATTTATTCGCTGCCCGGCAGCTAGGGGCCGGGCTAGCTCAGCTGTTCTTGTCGTGTCGTCTGCTTACTGTACTGCTTCATGATCCAATTATGGCTGTTTTAACTCTTTTGAAACTTGAAATCTACCTTGATTTAGTGCGGAAATGGTTTTTTAGCCTCTCATAATAACTATTTTGATAGATATAACCCAAGGGGGTCTCGATCGCAAATCCAAATTTTAAAAAATTCGGGGCGCATCGTCTGCTACGCTCTTGTGACGTCACGAGATGTTCTTTTCTATTTTACTGCAGGTCTGTTCTTTTAATGATTTTAATGGTTAAAAATCGTTACTTTGACAGTTTTTTTAACTGAAACAACTATAAATAATATCAAAAACATGTGAAAGACAAAATATCATATTTATTAAACTTTAATAACAATAAAACAAAAAGTCAGGCACTAAGTATTTAAACAGCTCGTTTGTTTTTCAGTGGTACACATGAAAAGATGAGTTTTTTTTTAAATAAATTTACTTAAATATAATTTTAAACACATTTCAGTTGGTCAAGAGATATTTGTATCCTATCAAAAACATTAACATGTACAAAAATGGGCCAAGCTTCGCCTCGTGCCCTCTCCGCCGTAAAACGTTCTGAGATCCCATGTAGAGCCAAGTCTGTCATCTTCTTCTCACTCAATCGCCAATTGAACAATTATGTTATAAATTAAGTCCTTTTCCTCATTAATAACCAATATTCTTTGACTCTATCATTATTATACATCTTTGTTCGTATCAAAATTATCGTGACTTGCCAATCGCAGGTAGATAATGTTAAAAGGAAGTTGCCGATTTTAAAAAAATTGAAGGGATATTCACTAAATCGTTTATGGTCGAGGGGATATGTACAAATTTATAAGAAAAGTCATGCATAACCCTATGTACAAACAAGTTTATATGGTGAGTTATGCATAACCCTATGTACACGTTTATAAGGTAATTACCCGCGATTGGCAAGTCTCGATATTTTTGATACGAACAAAGATGTATAATAATGATAGAGTCAAAGAATCTTGTTATTAATTAGGAAAAAGACTTAATTTATAACATAATTCTTCAATTGGCGATTGAATGAGAACAAAAAGCAGACTTGGCTCTACATGGGATCTCAGAACGTTTTACGGCGGAGAGGGCACGAGGCGAGGCTTGGCCCATTTTTGTACATGTTAATGTTTTTGATAGGATCTCACTACTTTTCGGTAGTTAAATTTAAACAAGACCCTCTCGTTATACTTCGTTTGCCAATATAATTGCTAACGTTTGTCCATATTTACGCTGTTTTACCCCTTTCGACTCCCAGAGAATATGCCGAAAAGATTGTATATTAGGATAACCCTAATATAGGAATGTAGCATCAGTTAAGACACATTTCTTTTAAACTACTACTGCTTTTAGCTTTAATATGTATCTAACTTTCGGTTAACTTTGGACCGTTACGTCCTTTCATCAAGAACCCACATTATTTCAGTTGAAAAGACGACAGCGCCATCTGGTTTTAATATCAAGAACTAAAGAGCAATTTTATAAAAATTTGAGGATTTTTTAATTTTTCTGTACTTTATAAAATAAATGAAAACTAAATCCTGAATTTTAAGTTTCTATCTCCTCTAGAAGTACCTTAGAATTTTGATGATCGGTGAGTGAGTAAGTGACAAAATAAGGTAAATTTCACCTGCGATATTTCGAAAAGTATATAGGGTAGGAACTTGAAATTTCGAAACTATAGCTAGGATTGACAGTCCTCGCGTCAAGCAAAATTTCAGACTTTTACCTATACCCATCACGGAGTTACAGTGGTCTTAAAAGTGCCGTGAGTTGCTTCGAGAAAAGGATGTCAGTGCTCGACTTGGCTGGGAGCACTGCCGTGCTCAAAGATTGTCAAGACACTTTATGTTGACTAGAACTAATGAGTTTTTGATGATTCTAATCGTTTTATCTTCTTCTTTAAACTTTGAATTAAACATTTTGACTGTGATATTACAATCCCTTTTTCACGAAGCTTGTTGTTTTTTCTTAAAAGCTGAAGTTTAATCATGCTTAAATGTCTGCTAATAATACTGTTTTGCTTTTCAGACTTCTTCAATTTTTCCTTTAATAAAAAGCTGTCTATCAGCGCAATTCGACATTTCCCTTGGCAGTGCAGTCATTGCAATCTCTATTTTCATTTGTAACTGTTTGCTTATTATTCTGTAAAATGTTACATTAATCCTAGGGTTTCATACCAGTTTCAGTTTGAAATTAAAGTTAAGACTATTTACCTGACTTGAAGAATTTTCTATATTCTGTATATTAGACTCAATTCTAGCGTCAATTAGATAATCTGATGATATCACTGGAGGATCTGATGATATCACTGGAGGATCTGATGATATCACTGGAGGATCTGATGATATCACTGGAGGATCTGATGATATCACTGGAGGATCTGAAGATATCACTGGAGGATCTGATGATATCACTGAAGGATCTGATGATATTGTTGAAGTATCTGATGATATTGTTGAACCCTCTGATAAATTAACACCAGAATCCTTGTCATTGTAGCTGGCCTTTAGAACTTCGTTAACAATTTTTTTGCGTTCCCTTGTTTGCAAACGAGAAAGTCTTTCATCAGACGTTTTGAAGCATTTGGGTGTGGAAAAAGGAAGTTTTATTGTTGGACTGGCATGTTTAAGCAAAATTTTCTTGGGTGTAGTATTTAATAGTTCTGCTTGCATATCCCTAACGAAGTCTTCAGTCTTGAAGTGATCAGAGCATATTCTACCATAATTCGGATTTACAGAAGTGCTACACCTTTGAAGCCATATCTTCTCAATTTACTGTCTTTCGGGAACGTGAAATATGAGACAGAGTTACTTGAACACTTTGAGGTGTTTCTGTACTTATTTAAGCACCCTAAAACTGCACATTTCATTCCTCCAGGCATAATGAATTACAAAAATAAACAATCCATCATAAACCCCTCGCTTTTATTTATAATAAACCATAACCCGAGGCTTAGTTTTAATAATCAAACTGTCAGCCCCAAATCCGAAATAGAGCTATTTCAGAGGGGGTAATGGCTACGTCACCAATGCTATTTGCCCATAGAGAAAACCCTCACAAAATGTCCGCCCGTACACTCAAAGGCAGGCCCAATTTTGTGTAGCAGACGAAATTTTTCCCCCACTGAAATAGCTCTATAACTGAAAAACACCACCAAAATTAATAAACGATATAATACACTATTAAACGAACAATATTAATTAAAAATAGTAAAAATTAAGCAACCTTTTAACTTTTAATCTCTATTTTTTAGAGAAGTAAACACGGCCGCCGCGACGACAGCATGAGTCCAAAACGGAAAGGTTCATCTCGTGACGTCACGAGAGAAAAGCGAGCGCGCGGTTTTATTACCCCGGAAAAAACGATCGAAAAAACAGCCGATCGAGGCAACCTGTTATAGCGCTTTTCTTTACGAACCTTGGATATAACCAACGAGACGTCCATGTCCTCCATGAAGTCGTTTCCTATTCACAGACTCCTTTTCCGTTGCCTAATTCCCCCAAGTAGCTAATGTTGATTTCTCATTATTAATTGTAGCAAATCCCTCAATTACTTGGAAAATAAATATTTTATTACCTCGAAACAATTACAGCGTTCTCTTTTCACTCTAAATATTTTATTGAAAACTGAGATTCATTATTTTGCAAGAAAACGGAAAATTTCTACGATTTTAATATTTCTTTAAATTTAATCTAATAATAAATTCATTTAATCAGGCTCATAATATCGGGGTTGAAACAAACACAATTAAAAATAACGATTAATTGTCCATTAATTTTTATCAATCTCAAGATTAGTGGGAAAAACTGGATATTAGGCCTGTGCGAGTACCCGGTACCCGACAATTACCCGGTCGGGTACCCGACCCGAAAACGTAATTTCTATTGGTATGTGTATTTTGCCTATACATTGACAATCGTGAAAGAACATTATGAAGATGGTTTATTTAACCTGAAGTATGTGCAGTCAAAAATGAATGTTGCTGGCATTACATAAGATTAACTTTTTGAAACTTATCAGTTTACTTAGATTGCGTTAAAATATGTTTGTGTTAACTATTTTTTAGTGTTATTTTATTGTTGTATATAGAGTAAACGGTATGTCAAAGTGGGGGAGATTATTGGTATGTGTATTTTGCCTATACATTGACATAGCGTTTAGTAACAATGGTAGTCACTAGGTGGCGCGTAGATAGTATAAAAATGATGTAAATTCTTTCGCTGCCTACTGCGTAGTAGAGTCTTTTTGTAAATACATCGAAGTAGATGTAAAAGCCCTGTCTTCTCTTTATTAAATATTTTTCTAAGTCGAGAACGAGTTTATTTAATCTCTAAACCACACACATATAGCAACAATTTCTTATTACCCGAAACTATTCGAATATTTAAATTTTCCTGCTCATTACCCGTGACAAGGCTTAGGACAATCGGGTATTGGTTTGGCACTCAGGAGGAGGGGTAAGGTGTGCCTAAAACCACCAGTGAGGGCACTAGACGCCTGCCTTTCTTTCTTCTTTCAACTGGAACTCAACAAAGCCACGAGTTTAGAGAAGAACAAAGTGATACAGCCAGACAGAAATTCAAGGAAGAATTTTTGGTACCCGAAAAGCACCCGAATAATGGTAGTTTTGTTAGGCCTAATTATTCGAGTACCCGTTACAAATGCGGGTACCCGACCCGATACCCGATTGAAAGTTTTTCAACTACCCGTACCCGACCCGAAATACAAAAATCACTACCCGCACATCCCTACTGGATATCCCATATTTTCTAGTTGGGATCGTGTTGCGGTGAAACCCTTTGTAAAACACTGTAAAAAATGAGCGTGCTTTTGGCATTCAAAAATGGTAGCGACCGTTCAATTTTGAACAAGCCTCTATTGACGCATTCAGATTTAACCAGAGATATTCAATTTTGAACGAGGAGTGTTTTACGCGTTCAAAACTAACCATTAGCATTCGTTTTTGAACAAACTACTGTCATATTGATTAGAACTTAACTATAGCATTCATTTTTGAATAACTAATGTATTACCATTCAAAAATTAATCTTTATCCCATTCAATTTTGAATAACCACCTTGCGCTAATGAAGCGTAACGGAAATTTTTTTAATTTGAACGTCTAAAACGCTCTTCTTTTAATACTTATATAACCTATAGAACGCCATAGTTATGGTAGTTATGGCGTTCTATAGGTTATATAAGTATTAAAAGAAGAGCGTTTTAGACGTTCAAATTAAAAATTTTTCCGCATTCAGACGAGGATGTTTATGGCGTTCCAACGAGATTGTTTTTGACGCTCAAATGAGAGCGTTATGGGCGTTCAAACGAGAGCGTTATGGGCGTACAAACGAGTGTGATATAGGCGTTCAAACGAGAGCGTTATGGACGTTCAAACGAGTGTGATATAGGCGTTCAAACGAGAGCGTTATGGGCGTTCACACGAGAGTTTTTGGGGTTTAAACGAGTGTTTTTGGCTAGAAAACAACACTATAAGAAAAACAGCGTTCAATGGGTATTCAAAAGTAGGATTGTTCACGAGCTCGAGCCAGCTCGGGTTCGTGACGAACGAGCCGAGTTCGAGCCGAGCCGAGCCGCCACTTTTGCGGCTCTATTAATTAACGAGCGAGCTTTTTTATGGTCGAGCCGAGCCGAGCCGACAGGCATCGAGCCACTACGACTCGCGAGCCGGCTCGCGAGCTTAGTCACTGATATAGTGCTTCCCTTTTAGTCTTTATTCTCTCCACCAATAGCTTTCCGATGTATTTTTACACGAAATATAGCGTGGGAAAAATCTCTCGTCTCTAACCTTGAGCACATTTTGCCGAGCGGGTTTTACTGAACCTCTACATTCCTAAACATGAGATGGCATTTCGTTCTCAAGTTTGACGTTGGTAGTAGCAATTTTTTTAAAAATGTATATATTAATCGAGCCAGCTTGGCTCGACTCGATCATTTTCGAGCCGAGCCGAGCTAGAGCCGAGCCAAGACCCAGCTCGACTCGAGTCGAGCCGAGCCGCCGGTTTTTTGACTCAAGCCGAGCCGCCGGTTTTTTGACTCAAGCCGAGCCGAGCTTTTAAAAAGCTCGCTCAGCTCGGCTCGTGAACAGTCCTATTCAAAAGTAAGCGCAATTGTTCATTATTGAACAGTTTGGAAATGTCAGGCGTTCAATCAGGAAAAATGTGCAGTATCATCCAAGATCTTGGGTATCAAAACAAAACTTTCAATAATAATCCAATAATATCTCAACAATTTACTGTGACTTGCTTATTTACCCTGAATTAAATATATATTTGTCTGTATAAACATCATTATATAATAATATCAAAGTAAAGGTTACGGATTATGGTGTATTTGACCAATCCCTTATATTTACATAGGCCTTCAAATCGGTTGATAATGTAAAACATACTCCTTTATAATTGAGGGGAACTTGATAATGAACACGTCCCTTAAAAGTGGAGTCTCTTCATATAATTGAATTATTATTCAACACAACGATTAATGTATATGTGTTTCAAGTCCACCCGCCCTGAGAAGATGTACTAGCTTTAAACACATTAGATTTCTTCCTTATCAGTGCCTACATTTAATATAGTTTGGCCTACCATAAGGAATACAATAATGAAATTTGAAATCGAACTTCTCTATTCAAAATTGAACGCTACAACTGTTAAGTTTCGATGCTTCATCAAACGCTTGTCCACCATGTATTGTTAAATGGTGAACTGCTCAATTTTGAACGTAAGCAATTGAATATGAACGCTCGATCAAACTATCCGATGTTGCTCAATAATGATTGCAAAAACATACAATATTAAACGTTTAATTTTCAATTTAAATTTGAACGGTTTCGTGCTTAAATTTACACGATATACTAACCTTTTACGCACCGTTCAAATTTGAATGCGTGAGCGGTTTATTTTGAACAATAGTGATCTGTTCAAATTTGAACGCAAAGAAACTATTCAAATTTGAACGCAAAGAAACTATTCAAATTTGAACGCAAAGAAACTATTCAAATTTGAACGTTAAAGCGTACCACCACAGTGTTGGGGCTATGCACGTCTAAGCATTCAAAGATGAATCTCACTTTTTTACAGTGAAGGAAACCTGAAATAATTTAAGATTATTCAAATTAACGGTTAAGCTATTATGTACACTTTAAAAATAATAAAAACCTCACCGTACTTGTATTAAATGGTCTGAAAAGAAGTCATCAGCGAGTTGAAAAAAAGGATGTGACCAAAGAAAGTCTTGGTTCAAAAAAGCTTAGTTAGTTTTATTTCGAAAAACTAATACTTCGGAGAATCGGCGTTGCAATCTCGTGAATAACAAGGACTATGTTGTCCATCTCACTCCTTGAGTAGTCTTTGTATCTTGGAGTCACGTGGTGCCTGTGACATATTTCAAATAATTCTTATTCACCGGAGAAGCCTTCTTTGCAAAGGAAACTGCGTGAAATAAAATCTGATTTGCTTCTTTTTCATTACGACTAATTTCCAACATTTGAACATTAATTCTTAACTTGAAATTCCGCTATAATTAAGGCAATGATCGATGTCAGGTAGCTGGTATCTTTCTCTTTTGACATGTTTGTTTAACTGAGTCAAATCGACACATATGCGAACTTTTGATTTGACTGCCTTTGGAACCGCTTTGCTATGGCCTTGTTCCCTCTTGGTCTCGGATACAACTTCGTTTTTGTCACGCTTAGCAACAACAACCATGGGAGAACACCATTCTGTTGGCTTCTCAATCTTGGTTATGACGTGTTGTTCAACCATTTGGTCGAATTCCTCCTTGACTTGGTCCATCAAGGCTATTGGTACACGTCTTGGGGTTGTGAGCGCAACCGGAACAGCGTTATCGTTCAACTGTATGGTGTATTCTTCCTTGATTTTACCAAGTCCACAGAGGAGACTAGGAAATTCTTTTTCCGGATTTACTCTTGACTCGGAGAGTATTGGGTGAAGTCTTTCAATTATCTTGAGACTTTCACAAGCTGCTAGGTTGAGTAAACTTCTTTCTAAGCCTCGTACAACATAAATGTGGCTGAGGAATGTACGGTTGTTGTGTTGAAGTTCTGCCTCAATCATACCGCAACAATGTAATTGTACTTTGCCAGGCCCCAGCAATCTTTTGTTTGTTTCCTGCAGTACGTGTCCCTGAAGTGTAGACTTGAATAGTGACTCACGTATAACCGAAACGTCGGCACCGGTGTCAACTTGAAACATTATGGGTTGTCCATCCACCTGTACTTGGACTAACCACTTCTCGGGATTAGCACCATTAGCTTCAGACAGGGCACCAATGTATGCTTCCTGAATAGCATTTCCTGGTGGGCTGGCACTGAATATCTCCTTAATCTGTCTGTTCATGCAAACCTTAGCATAATGGCCTTTGTGATTACATTTGCGACACGTTGCAAAACGGGCAGGGCATTCTTCAATTCGATGTTGCCTTGGTTAGGTTTGGTTAGGTGCGTTTTGCATTTTTAAAAATGCGATTCTTTGATCACTGAAACTTTTGTAACGGACGTGCGTGTATCATCACAGCCAGTCCCGGCAAAGCCTTTGGCACTGCTATATGGGCTATTCTTCAATTTTGCCGTCCGTGGAAAGATGACGCAACAACGGTAAACAATGGGAACGTAAGCCTTGGCCAGTTCGGAACGAGTACGAAGCTAGAAACGGAGACGGCTAATAAATATAGCGCGAACACTGGGCAAACTAATGCGGAAACAGAGAGCACACTTCTGACACCATGTTATATTTTTATGTCGACAAAATATATTTAAGTTAATGAGGAAAATTATCAGGTTTATTGAGAAGGTAATAACGATGACTTTAACATTTGACTGTCTAGCTCGCACTGGAGACTAGAGACTACTCTGTACATATAGTTCTGTACAACAAAGATATTTAAATATAAAGTAGGCTGTGGCGCTAGGCGCGATATTTAAACCAGAACAAGAATAAGACTATATTACAACAGAAGCCACGGAGAAAGGTCTAAAAATGTAGAAACTAAATTTGCCGTATTGCCAGGTTTCATTAGCAACGTTCAGCTTGGTGTACCATAAAGGCGTCTTAGGTTACCGGTTCCGTATAAAAATTACAATCCGGCACTAAACCGAGAACTCGGTAGTGGTTGCTGAACGCACTTACACTTTTCAAACTTTGTCAAGGAATCAAGTAAGCGAATTGAGTTTTGTACTTATTGTCATGGAAAATGATTTTAAATGGAAAATTTAATAACAAATTGGATTTTATTTTGCGCTTAATTACTTTTTAGTAGCATTATATTTTCAGCTTATATTTTCACTTTGAAATCTTTTTATAACGTCTTTTTCAAAATATAGAACTTAAGCCTCGGTTAATGACTCTAATGAGAGCTGCTTTCTTTGATTCTTTCAAGTTTCAAGGCTGCAGCTAAGGCTTAAGGGAAGTAAAAAGGGGGGCGGTTCGCTGGTGGGGAAAAATTATTAAAAGTACGGTACAGGCCCGTAATTAAGATAACCAGGGTTTCAAGAAACTAAGTTCGATTAATTCAAGAAATTAATGTTTTAAGATTATTCCAATGCACCCCTTTTCTCCAGAAAAATAGTCCTTGACATAGGTTAGTACCATAATAATAATATATGTCTTTATTTCAAAATCTAGTGGCCAATATGTCTCGCCAATTTGTATTCACCGATAATACAACGGTGACCGTACAAGTCTATTACGGTGATGGAGCTATTCGAGGAAGAGGGCGCGCTAGGGGACATCGAGGCCGTGGGGCTGCAATAGCTGGTCGACGACCTGGAAGGCCCCGCGGCCCTGGGAACATACCTCCACCAGAAAGGCCCCAAGGCCCGGGGCCCATTCCTCCACCAGAAAGGCCCCAAGCCCCGTGGCCCATTCCTCCACCAGAAAGGCCCCAAGGCCCCGAACCCATTCCTCCACCAGAAAGGGCCCAAGGCCCTGAGGCGATACCTCAACCACCTAGAAGGCGACGTGGAAGGACCCGGGGCCGCGGTATTGGAAGGCCTGAGGACCGTGGGGATAACATACCACCCCGAAGCCGTGGTATCGGTCGGGGCCGTGGTATGAGCCGTGCATGTCGGTACGGAGGACGAGTCCGTGGTATAAAAATTCATTTATTGCTTAAAGGTTAAAATTTACAATTATATTATACAATTCCGATAAAAGGGGGATCGTTGGAGGCTGCGCAATCTCAAGGCGATGAAATTGAAGGAGAACGAGTTCCAAATTTAAGTAATGTATTATTTCGAAATAGAGTGGTAAGACCGAAGTACAATGGTTGTGTTTATGGGGAATTTTTCAGTCATAAATGTTCTTTGACATTTTGCCATCCAGGTCAGAATAAAAGTCGTTGACGGATGACCCCTTAAATTAATAAATAAATACGCGTAAATAAATACAGTGGCAAAACTTTCATAGAACATTTTCCGCTCACGCACATAGCCCACTGTTCTTTGGTTCTACCACCCTTTGGATGGGAGGGTGAAGAAATACTGTTAAGTTTCTTAGCGAGTTATCGTGATTGATAACTATAGGCTTAAGGGTTTGTGTCCATCTTATGTGTTAAATAACTTTATATTCATCTATGTACAGGGTGTTTTTGAAAAGTCTGGCCAAATTTAGGTAGCGTGTTCTTGGAGAAACTCCGAGTGAAAAATTCCAAAGAACAATGTACCTCAATTACGCCATTTCAGAGTTATGAGCTAATAATTCTAGGAGAGCGATAGCTCTCTTAGATAAGACTTCATACCGACTTTAATGTATAAGAATGGTTTTTTGATTGGTTATAACTTTTTTTGTATCGTATTAACTGCTTTGAAAAAATTCCACAGAAATACAATTCGGGCCCTCAATAAGTGGTTAAAATTTCAAGAAGATCCACCCATTAGTTTATTGTATAAAAAATAAAGTTGCTAAGGGTGGTTTTCATTTCCATAAAATTAATCAGCCCTTTTGGTGAAAAAGTTAAATTTTCCCATAGAAATAACATGGAGTTTTTTTCAAATTTAGCCATTTTGTCGCCACCCTTTTGAAATGAAATATTCGTTTGTTACGTTTGGGAACGGTTTTATATCAAAATTTAAACCTTTTTCTAGGACTATTTTTAAGGTTTTTGAGAAAAACTAATTTTAAGTATGTTTAATTTTAAATTTTAAAAACTACCCCAATCTGCGATATTTTAGCATGGATACGCTGTTTTATTGGTAAATATCAGCGCGACCAATATTGGCCTTTTTTTACGTATAGTTGCGTCATAATAATCAGTTGTTTTTTCTTAATGCCTTTTGGTTGAAATGGCCTATCGATAGTGAGATAAGACTGCTTTAATATTGCCGCCGTGACAAATTACCCCGTTTGTGGCCGCCATTTTTTTAAGGGGAAAAAATTTGAGAGTGGGTCCTTTTTCGTTGCCATTTTCGTATTTTTTGAGGATTTGCTCATGGATGGATATTAAATATAATATAAAGTAGGTTTCAAGCTTTAATATAAGCCTAATTTCATAATTTTCCACCTTTTTCTTGTCCCACAATCTATTTCTAAGCTTGGCACTTTCTTTAAGGCGGTGAAATTGCGCTAACCCTTGGCTTACCGTTAATTTTTGCCATTTATAAAAATGTTTACCTCTTGTTGTTACTTCGCCTTCTCGTATCGTCGTATTTTTAAAGTTTACACTTTGAAAGTAGTGCTTAGTTTTCTTAAATATTACTTAATTGTATAAAATTTCAATATTATAATTGCCTGAAACGTCCGTATTCAATGTTTTTTGTTGAAGGGACGCGCCTTGCATTTGAATTTTGTTCCCTCGAAACTACCCCCGGCCGCCGGAGGCTTTTTCTTTTACGCCCTCTTGGTCGCTCGTTCAGCCCCGAAAACAGCTGTAGTGACTCTGTTATTTACCAAAAATGTATGCGGTCAGTGTGTTGTTTTTGCATTTTAATGCTTCTAATCGTGGTTTACGAATCCATCGTGCGTTGCGTAATGAAAATAAAGGGTGGATACTATATGATCTAATGATCTATGCTTTAAAAGGAATTTGACGGCGACAGTAATGCAAAAACGGTATTAGGCCTTGCCAAAAGTTGACTAAGCTATAGTGAGCCTTCGTCAGTCAATGATATAAGAAATTGACCCTCGGATATCCTGTGACTAGGAGATGGTTATAAAGTTACTAACTCTCGATTTTGGAGGTAGATACTGTCTAGTGACACTTAAAGTAACGACTTAATCTTATAAACAGACTAACATCATAAGCCCATATCCTAAATTCAAATGTGCAAATGAAGTTCAAACTGATTAATTGGGCAAATTGCTATATTGGTCACCATTACCGATCACAGATAGATTTGCGCCCTTCAGTAGTGTTTATTATGCTTGTGAAATGGTAAGCGAAATCTGTGATTAAAGTTTAAAATAGACATGAGCAAAAACAGCTTTATTCATATCAACTCGATTACCGAATATCTAAATTTGACCAAAATTAACAAAATATTCTATTCATGGTTAAAAATCTTGTTTGAAGCAGCAAGCCATCTAATCCTTATTTACCTTCTTTTGAAAAAAATAATAGGTTGATACCTCTTTCAGTAGATGATTCATTGATATTTCAGTTTCATTGAGTTTAAAAAAAATTAGTTCCACCATTGGTTAATTTTCAATATTGACCAATCGATAATCATAAATTTTAATAACTAAATTACAAAGACCGGTTCAAAACCATATTAGTTTTGAAACGATTAAATTATAATTTTAAACATATACACTAGTTAATTCCTCGTAGTCGTAGGTAATTAGTTTATTTCCTTAGTGAAATTAATGCTGAATATTACATACACGAAGTAAATAATAAATTAACTTCTAAAATTTAAATGTAAAGTGTGTGCATTAATTCCCAATTAATAAAAGATATCCACCTATTTTCATTCAAATTAATTACTAATTTGTGGATAATGGATAGAAAATGTGGAGCTCTAATTGCGATATAGCTAAAATCAATCCCACTGGCTATTTATAATACAATATAACCTTTGCCCTATGTTTACTGTTTTGAATTTTATTTGTAAAACTTAAAACATAAAATAGTATTACAATTTTTTTAATTAAATAATCATTAATAAATTTCATTAAAATAAATACTGGTTAAATACATAACACTACTTTTTATTAAGTTTCTGAAATTATCAGAGCTAAATATCAAAGACACATATTTAATTGCTCTCATTTCGACACAACTGCAACCGTATAGATTCATTCATTTAATAACATTTCTCATTTCTAATTATTTAAATTCAAAGGGCTGTATTAACTTTTAAAGGTGAAAACCCAGCTGACTGAGAAGTAAACAAACACCAGGCTGCCAGGCTGTCTCTAACACAACAGAGTTGGCCATTCTCGCTTATGAGAAATGAATCCTTGTCATATGCATCTCTGGACTTTAGGAGCTCCAGGACTCCCAACTGCATCAGGGTGGGAAATAGGGATTTTTTTAAAACTAGACATTGGGCCAGCGACCCCCTGCCCAGGAATAAATGAACTGGTCCATGACCATTGACCAGGGCGCGGCGTCTGCTAAACTAAAGAAGTGGGTAATTAAAATAGTTGAGATAATGTCTGGACCCTGGTTACCCTAGAATTTCCTTAGTGGTCCTGTGGACCACTGCTCACCCTCCGATTTAATTTTTAAACTGGTCATTTTCCCTGTGCCACCGCCTTATTTGCAACGCTGAACTGAAGATTTCTTTTGACCGGACCATAGCCTACTCGATCACGCGCAACACGTCGCAAGCTGCTTGCGCTATAGCGCGAGTCAGGGTGGGAAATAAGGATTTTTTTAAACTGGACATTAGGCCAGAGACCCTCCTGACTTGGAATAAATAAACTGGTCCGTGATCATTGGCCAGAGCACGTCGTCTGCTAAGCTAAGGAAGTGGATAATTAAAATTTTGAATTTTAATGTGTGGACTCTGGTTACCCTTGAATTTTTTAGTAGTCTCGTGGACCACTGACCCCCCTCCGATTTAATTTTTGAACTGTACCAGGCAATTTTTAAACTCGTCATTTGCCCTGTGTTACCGCCTTATTTCCCACGCTGGCGCGAGTTGCTTTGCGTTGTCGAGTGCGTGATGGAGCGGGCTATCCCTGGAGTCCCAACCACCCTTTGGATGGGAGGAGGAAGAAATACTGTAAGTTTCTTAGCGAGTTATCGTAATTGATAACTATAGGCTTAAGGGTTTGTGTCCATCTCATGTGTTAAATAACTTTATATTCATCTATGTACAGGGTGTTTTTGAAAAGTCTGGCCAAATTTAGGTAGCGTGTTCTTGGAGTCACTCCGAGTGAAAAATTCCAAAGAACCATGTACCTCAATTACGCCATTTCAGAGTTATGAGCTTTCAAAAGTAGCCCAAAAATCAACAAAATTGTGAAACTTGTATTATGGCTTGCTCATCTTGTTTTCGATAACACGCTCAATTGCATAAGCCAACCGAAAGAAATGAGAGACTAAAAGTTTGGAAACAGAAGGGGGCGATTGTGTGTAGAAGTGTGCTGTCGCTAAGAAACATGTTTACATTTCATTAACACAGGTTGTTTTAATGGTCATTAACACAGGTTTTTTTAATGGTCATTAACACAGGTTGTTTTAATGGTCATTAACACAGGTACTTTTAATTGTTATTAACACAGGAAGGAAGTTGGAGTTGTTTTCAACACAGGGTTTCTTCATTCTGAGCTTCCACTGTACAAATTGAAAGGAAAACTATGTTTCTTTCTTAAATTATTTGTATTTTATCAATAAACGGCGTTAAATAGAGTCAAGTGTGTTTTTAATTGCTTTAATTTACATGAAATCTGCGTTCAATTGCCCACTGTGTTAAGGTTTAAAGCTCCGCATTTCAAATTTGGCTCCCACGAAAACGATTGGACGCTCTCGACGCGTGCGCTCTGATTCCGTTGCCTGGTTACAGCGTCCTTCTCTCTACACGGCTAGTGTCGTCTGCTTTAAGGCCGAGGCTTAACGAGGGAAGTTCTTAATTACAGTGCTGGGCAAAACAAGAGAAAACCCTCAAAAAAGAGCGTTTTCCCTTACACTCAAGGGCCTAGGCTCGAAAGAGAAAAAGCGATACAATTCAGAGTCCACGTGACCCGCTCCCTGCCTGGAGGCTCTTATCTCGACGAGTTCCCTTGCAGTCTCCAACAGGGTGGAGCCAGGTATTGGTAGAGCGAGGAGTCACTCTCTGAATAAATTCGCTCTTTCTCTAAGAACCACTCGCTCTGTCTCTGCTTTTTTTAGCTCTCAGAACTATGCTGCTAGGTCTTAGCTCTAGATAAATTCGCTCTCGAAAGACTGAGAAGCAGCTCGAGCGTTGGCTCGAGATGGAAAACTCGGGGGTAGAAAATTCTCTGTGTCATAAATTTGCACGAGGGACTATAGATGGCGCGGTTGTTCGTAATTTATCATTCTAGGGGGATAGTCATGGTCATAGTCAATGCAAGAAATTTTTGTAATTCTGTTTTTTATAACAAGTTGAAATATACTTATTTTAAATTAAGCAGGTTTATTAATCTCACAGCAACGTAATTTTATAATAACGTATTATTATCGAAATAATAATATTTATAAATTAAGGAGATAATTAAGTAGTTTTAATTTTATTATACCTAATTTATATATTAAGCATATTTAAATTATTTTTAAATTAATATTTTGTCGGTGCCGATTTCATCTTCAAAATGTGAAGACAATATTTATTATGTTACTTATGGTTATATATGATCTCCGCTCGATTACCGGGATTTAACTCTGCATAAATTTAGTCAAAACTAATTATTCATAGTGTACTTTATGGTAGACGAAGTAAAATTTTACATTTTAATAATATAACTTCACAATCTTTACTAAAATATAGCATTGTAACAGGGGTTAATTCTGGTCGTCAAAAACCTTGTAGCAGAGGTGTTTTATCATTGAAAGGGGCGTGTGTAGCTGAACCATGGAAGGCTATCTAAGATATATTGTGTGCAATACACTGGTTAGGCTTTAGAGAGCCCATTTGTCTTTATGAAAGAGAGATTCCAATGCACAGAAAATGAAGACGTAACTGTTCTGATATACCATTCCAGTTCACGGGTAGAATGTATCATGTCACCAAGTAATAAGCTGAGAAAAACATGCGTAAAAACGCTGCTGTAGGTTGAAGAAGCCTAAAACAATTGATTTTCGGTTATAATTCTCGGGTTTAATCTTGGCATTTCTAATTTCTGTTAGTCCTGGATGAGTACTAATTGTTGGTATCGAGTACCTCGATCGAATATCAATACAGGTACTTGTACCAATAATAAGTGATACATATCGTGAAGATTACCAATTACATGAATGACATTCGACATATAAATGCTCGAACGAAAGGACACCATTAAGACTTCACCCTGTTTCGATAGTGTCGCACACTCTCTGGTATAACCTTGAATGAAACGTATCTTATTGATTGCGTTCAACTTATTTTGGCTTTTCAACTAACGATTTAACTGAGGATGTAGCTTCTCCAGTTTCACATATAAAGACGACACACGTCTATATTAGGCAAATTTACACTCTACTATCACTTAAATCTAAGATGTGCCTAAATGGTCAATTAGGCAAACGAAAAAGTCGAAACAGGAAGCTTCTTGTAATATATCGGTTTCAATCAGTTTTATTCATACTTTCTACCAAAAAATTAATTTAAAATTAAAATTATAATTAATTGATACAGAACGATATTTCAGAACATATAGCTTTATTTTGACAAGTTTTATGAAGAAACGTTGTCGCTACTCTCATGACAAGCGTGCAAATTTTTGCCGTTGTCATATATTTGCTTTATTACATTTTTCATCCAAATGTGCCTTCAAACATTGTCTCTTATCTTTTACACAAGCAGACTGATGTTACTTTATTTGAGGTGACATTAAGTAGCAGCAAATCCTTTATATAGATAGTTTACACACATGGAGCATTAATGAAACTTACACCAGAAGGCCGGGCTGCATGGAGGACAAAAAGAGACGGGTTTCTGTCCTCCTGGTGTAAATGGTATGATTCCTTTGTGTGCAAATCCTGTATATTAAGATCCAAATTTTGTGTAGCCTTAAACATTTATTTATTTAATTTTGTAATATTTTCGAAATAAAGTGGTAAATACATGGTATTTGATGTTAATTATAACAATTTCAAGTTTGTATTATAGATTGAACCGTGGACGTCATCAATATTGACTGTAGTAGCCCATTCGTGTGACACTGTCAATTATACCACTGTTTTATTCCAAATCTTTAGCACAACAAAAACTGATTCACATTTACCCGGCAACTGGTATTGTTAGACACTTCAGTAACCATATTTACCAGTTAAACGTACTGCAACATTTACTTTTAAACCCATCTATCATAATTTCTTTCTTTGACTATATCACACGTACAGTCAATGGTATCCCATAGGGGTAGGATTGCCTATGGGGCTGTCATACTTTGAATTGTATATACGGAATGACGTTTTTGTCTCATTACCCTTGAGTGAACCCACTTCAGCATATCAGTAGGATGTTATTATATACTATAATTAATATTCTATATTGCATTAATTATATAATTATTATGAGAATTGAATGGCTTTAATAATGGTGAGTTGGCTCATTCGATGCTCATGTTAACGACGCAGAACGATAAATGAAGTCATATTAATGATTAAACTTACATAACACCTAAGGCTTGGTTGAAATAATTTTTGATCACGAGCTGAAACATCTTACACTATAAATGATCGTTTACTTTTATTGAACTATATTGTCACAGATAATTTGCAATTGATAAAATAAAAGCATACCCGTCCAATGCGACGATTTAAGTAAATCGCTCTTCTTCAAATAGGCATCCGTACTTAGCAAAATATTAACCGTACCGCTGTACCCAAGTCGCCTCTAACAATGATGAAGTGTACTCTGCTACGTTCAGCATCAGAAACTAAAGCAAAAGCACCGGTGAGTTAACCGGTTGATGACGCTGAACGATTTACCCATCGAAAAACCGTATTTCAAATTTGGTGGACATCCGCAATTCAATTTCGTCTTGAAAGTCGAAACCTAAGCCGCCAATAAGAAGCCAGAATCCAGTTCTTTACGGACCAATGAGCGACGAGAATCCAAGTGGGCGCGGAAGGCTAGGCCTGCAGAATACGGCGGCTGTTGTAATATGAAAGATAAGATTAGATAAAGAAAATGTATTTTTTATATTTATCACATGATTAGATTAGATCAGATACGCCCCCCATTTTTTATGGTTTGTAATTTGCTATACTACTAGTTTTTCTAGTTAGTTCGATTTGAGATCCCGATGAGGGAAGTTTACGTGAATATGATATACATATAATTATACTATGTCTTAATTTATTAACTGTAAACCAATATACTCTTTTATATTAATAAACTAACTTATTTGGCATCCAAGACGAATTATTGGTAACAATGTGGACTTAGAAAACAACATGGTAGCAGAGCGTGGTTGCCAATAATTCCAACACACTCATGTTTTTCGTGATTCGGTATTAAAAGAAAACATCAGAAAAATAAATCCGGACTCGGTTGATACTTGGACATACTACGTTCCGGTAAGACAAGAACACCGTGACTGTAGACAAGAACACCGTGACTGTAGACAAGAACACAGTGACTGTAGACAAGAACACAGTGACTGTAGACAAGAACACAGTGACTGTAGACAAGAACACAGTGACTGTAGACAAGAACACAGTGACTGTAGACAAGAACACAGTGACTGTAGACAAGAACACAGTGACTGTAGACAAGAACACAGTGACTGTAGACAAGAACACAGTGACTGTAGACAAGAACACAGTGACTGTAGACAAGAACACAGTGACTGTAGACAAGAACACAGTGACTGTAGACAAGAACACAGTGACTGTAGACAAGAACACAGTGACTGTAGACAAGAACACAGTGACTGTAGACAAGAACACAGTGACTGTAGACAAGAACACAGTGACGGTATACAAGAATACAGTGAAGGTACACAGTGAATGGTCCATGGACGTGGACTGGAAATATCATGCAACAATGAAGAGACGGTGAGCAAAAGAAAACAAGACTGTAAGAAAAAGACTCTTAATTGAAAGGACTAATTTCCTTATATTAATATGTGATACTGTGTTAATGTATAAGTGTTAAGCCTATACCAGGTAGAATATTGACTAATAGATTACGATAAATAAGAGGTTAAGGCAATATGTCAGACGACGATTTTTGTGCGACTGGAAATTCTTTTTCTTTCGAAAATTACGTGATGGGAATTATGAAACGTGGAAATTTGATATAAAAATGGCATTACAAGACTATGGCTTGTGGGGTATAGTTGAGGGAACAATAGCAGAGCCAGGAGCAGAAGCTTCGGCGGCTACACAAGAAGCGTATCAAAGAAAAAAAGAAAAGGCTATGTCAAAGTTATCATTAGCAGTCGATGATTCACATAAGAGATTAATAGCAAGATATAAGACGGCAAAGGGTGCATGGGATGCGTTAGCTGCGATATATGAACCTAAATCAAAAGCAAGAATGGCTGATTTGCGAGCGGAATTTATACGATGCAGATATAAGTCTTCCGAATCTATGGCAACCTATCTAGCGAAAGTTACAAGTATCGCGGAACAATTAAAAGACGCAGGCTTATCACTTACGGATAAAGAGATAGCTTTCCAAATGCTCCATAAATTACCACCTGAATATAAGCAAGTGTCAGCGTTGGCATATCATTGGGCAGATGCAGACTTCACCCCCGAAAAGGTCAAAGAGCTATTAATAGCAGAAAATGATAGACAGAAACGAGAAGAAAGAGAGGAACATCTAGAACAAGCTCAATCAGGTTTTTCGTCATCAATAAAAAATAGAGTTAAGCATAGACCTAGAAGCAATAGTAGACATAGAAACACTTCACGCAATAGAAATAATAACCAGAGATGCTATAACTGCAACAAAGAGAGACATTATGCTAGGGACTGTCGGTATCCAAGGCAAAATATCAGAACCGATAATATAAGGGATAGGAGAAAGGCATTTTTCGCTTCAGCGCTAGTAGTAGTTAAGAATAAAGAAGATTAGATCTTGGATACGGGTGCGTCACACCACTTCTGTAATGATAAGGAATGTTTTGAAAGTTATAAAGACATGAAGTCTGAGGTAGAAATCGCTGAAGGGGGTATAAAAGCGACCGGCATCGGCACGGTAGCATTATCAATAAGAAACGGAGAGGAGATTATTTTATTAAAGGATGTAATCTATGTACCAGGATACAACAGTAACCTACTCTCTGTGAGGAAGTTTGATAACCAGGGATACAAAACTATTGTCCAGCATGGGATAGCGAAAATATATGATAATGACAATAAATTCTTCATGAGCGCGCATTTATCAGACGAGAATGTGTATATCACTGATGCTAAAGTGCACATTGGAGATAAAGTAGAAGAATCCAAAGAACCGAAGCTAGGAGTAACAGCCAGGTCTCATGTTAGCACCACAGCAGACATTATGAGATGGCACCAGCGCTTAGGACATCCTAGTAATGCAAGGTTGAAAGCACTTCAAGAACAAGAAATGGTTGAGGGGTTACCAAATTTCAAGGAAGAAATGGGCATTTGTAAATCATGTAAATTATCGAAGGCAACGAAAGCGCCATCTAGGCAAATACCAGAGATAGGAACAAAACAAGTATTAGAAATTGTTCACAGCGACGTGTGGGGACCCGCCCCTACTACGTCAAGAGGAGGTGCAAGATATATCATAACCTTTATAGATGATTTTACCCGCAGAGCAACAATTTACACCATGCAAACTAAGGACGAGGCATTTAAGAAATTCCAAGAATACAAAGCATTTGTTGAAAGGCAGACAGGACTGAAGATCAAGATTTTAAGAACAGATAACGGTATTGAATATTGCTCTAGATTATTCGAAACTAATTGTACAGACCTAGGAATAAAGATTCAACGAACCAATCCATATACTCCCGAGATGAATGGCGTATGCGAGCGGTATAATAGAACATTATTAGATGGCATTAGAACATTATTAGAAGATGCAAAATTACCTGAGACATTATGGGGCGAGGCTGCGTTGGCTTTTACATATTTATCTTACCGGCTACCACACCAGAAATTAATGAACAAATTACCCATGGAACAGTGGTCAGGCCGAAAACCTAGCGTTAGGCACCTGAAGCGTTACGGCTGTGTAGCATATGCTTATGTACCTAAACCGAACAGAACTAAACAACACAACCGAGCCAAACAAGGAATCATGGTAGGATACGCTGTAAAGACAAAGGGCTACAGAATTTGGTTTCCAAAACAAGATAAAATCATCGAAACCAAGCACGTTAGCTTTAATGAAGATAAATTAGGTATGAGCATATATCAGGAAGTAAGCGACAACATGTACGTAGAAGATAGATCAAATATTCAGAACCAGTGGAGGTATCGGCAATACAAAGAAATCAGAAGAAAGTAAGGTTTGCTGACGAGACAAGAAAGAACATTGAACATGAAGCACGGCTAAATCAAGAAGAAGAAGAAGAACAGGATGAAATTTTCATGGATGCTGAACAATCAATTAAAGAGAAAGCACCAATAAAACAGAGTCAAACACAAGAAGAAGAAGAAGAAGAAGAAGAAGAAGAAGAAGAAGACGATGAAGTGATAACTGATGATGAATATGTCATATTTCACAGACAACCTCGGAAACGAAAAGGGAAAAGGCAAGATCCACGATTACCAAAGGGATGGTCTAGAGAGGAAGTCCCACGAGGCAAAGGTAGAAGAGATGTTTACTACATCACGGATGATAACGAAAGATTGAGATCAATGGATGAAGTGACTGACTGCCTAGAACGCCGTAATATCGAGCATGATCTTAGTAGCTTCACGTATACTCAGTCTGGAAAGCGACAAGCATTGACGTCACGTTTGGGACCGATAGAAGTACATTGCATAACGGTACCAAAAACATTCGAGGAAGCGATACAAAGTGACGAAGTTGATAAATGGCAGGAAGCGATGAAGTCGGAGATACAAACAATCCAAGAGCGCCAAGTATATAATTTGGTTCGCCAGACACCCAACCAGAAGATTATAGGAACTAGATGGGTTTATGCAATAAAGAGTAACGCTAAGGGCGAAGTAATAAGACATAAAGTCAGATTGGTTGCACAAGGATATACACAAGAACCAGATTTTTATTACACTGAAACCTACGCACCTGTAATAAATTTTTCACTTGTCCGAACATGCATCTTACTATTGATCGTATGCCTGGGATGGACACATAAACCATTAGATATCAAAAATGCTTATCTATACGGACACCTTCATGAAACAATATATGTCAAACAACCTAAGGGCTTCATTGAACCAGGAAAAGAATCCTATGTTTGGGAATTAAAAAGGGCCTTATATGGTTTGAAGCAAAGCGGTAGACAATGGTATCAGGAATTAGACTATGTCCTACAGGAGCTATATTTTACGAAGCTAAAAGGATGTAATTGTATATATATGCTGAATGCAACCGCGGTAATATTGGTTTATGTGGACGATATCATTATTATGGCAAAAGATCAATGTATTATGAATGACGTGATGAGTAGAATTCAATCAAAATTTGAAGTAAACGATCTTGGAGGTGTAAAATATTTCTTAGGCATTGAATTCGAATTGTCACAAAAGGGAAGTGCCTATATACACCAGCATGGATACATTGAGAAATTAAAACAAGAATGGAAAATAGAAACACAAAGAATATACGATATACCGATAGCAGTAGGAATGTCGTTCAGCAAAAGGCAATGTCCACCAGAACAACATCCGATAGACTTTCCGTACCGTCAATTAATTGGTATACTCATGTATTTGGCTCAACGATCAAGACCGGATATTATGTATGCTGTAACAAATTTAGCAAAATATTCCAGTAATCCAGCAAAAATCCATTGTGATACTCTAATGAGGATTTTAAAATATGTCTTCGACACCAGTGATTATCGACTGCATTATCATAAATTGACTCATATAACTATTGAAGCTTACCCTGACGCTAAATATGGAATGGACCTGGATGATGGAAAGTCCACAACAGGTTTAATTATAAACATTGGGGATAATCCTGTTTTGTGGCGATCTGCCAAACAAGAATCGAGCACGGAGGCTGAATATATCGCCTTATCAGAAACAGCTAAGGAAGTTGTATGGTTACATCGCGTTATAACAGAAATGGCGACAATCCTTAAGTTGAATGATGTACAAAAACCAGATATATTTTGTGATAACCATTCATCAATATCCTTATCCCGTAATAGTGTAGAAAATAAGCGCACGAAACATATTGACCTACGATATCATTATGTTCGAGAATGTGTTGAAAAAGGTTTAATTAACATAGCATTTGTGGGAACAAATCATAATATAGCTGATTTGTTTACAAAAGCTAGAAGATTTAACGAGTTTTGTAGAATAATGAAATTGTACTATTAAAAGCAAGAATTATTCAACAATGTTATAGTACACAAGATATAAAACATGAAATTAGGGGAGCACATGGTAATAGCACAGATGATAAATATTAAAAAAATAGGGGAGCATGTTGTAATATGAAAGATAATATTAGATAAAGAAAATGTATTTTATTTGATATTTATCACATGATTAGATTAGATCAGATACGCCCCCCATTTTTTATGGTTTGTAGTTTGCTATACTACTAGTTTTTCTAGTTAGTTCGATTTGTGATCCCGATGAGGGAAGTTTACGTGACTATGATATGCATATAATTAAACTATGTCTTAATTTATTAACTGTAAACCAATATACTCTTTTATATTAATAAACTAACTTATCTGGCATCCAAGACGAATTATTGGTAACGATATGGACTTAAAAACAACAGAAAGGCATAGGTTAGTTTTGCTTAGGCGTCTTTGAGACCTACGGTTCCTAAATTAAGCATTTGACCTCGTCATAATAAGCGTATACATATATTCATATCCTATAAATGCTAAAAATTGAAAAACTATTTCAATGATAATAAACATTTTATCGGTGACAGCGTTTAAAAATGAAAGGTTATAAACATTTTATCGGTGACAGCGTTTAAAAATGAAAGGTTATAAACATTTTATCGGTGACAGCGTTTAAAAATGAAAGGTTTTTTAGAGGAACTATGTTACGTTAGAAAATAGATTTTGGGTACTCATTCTATGTTCAAACTTCATTACAGTGTTACATAATGCATATGACTTAAATATAACAATTTGCTAATCGCTTTATCAAGGTACATTTCTTCGATTTGAAAATATTTCGTTCTTCTAAACTGTAAATTTTGCTTAATATTTAAAAAAATACATGGAATTATTGCTCATTTTACCTAACCACTCAATCTTCATTAGATAATCAGATTATCTCGGGTATAGTCTTCGTGTTCCCGAGAATTACTGTATTTCCATCGGGAACTTTTAATCATAATATACCGAATCCAAAATCCGCCAAATTGCGAGGTTTTTCAGCCGAATGGAAGACAATCTGTTAATTGCCGTAGTAAAATCAATTTGGAATGGGGTGAACAGGGATTTAAATTGTTAAAAGGGGACTTGAAATGGAGTAAATAGGGGTTTGAAACGGTGTAAATAGGGGTTTGAAACGGTGAAAATAGGGGTTTGAAACGGTGAAAATAGGGGTTTGAAACGGTGTAAATAGGGGTTTGAAACGGTGTAAATATGGGTTTGAAACGGTGTAAATAGGGGTTTGAAACGGTGTAAATATGGGTTTGAAACGGTGTTTGTTTTAATGTATGTAGTGGGCAATCTCTAGAACTACTGAACCGATTCCAAGAATTTTCAAAACCAAAATATTACCTCTCCGAATCCAGTCGATGAATACCTACAAACTAATTTACTTTAGTATGTATTTACCGCTCTTTATTTATAAGCAACCGCTAAAGTTAAAATTACTGAATTATTTAAGCATTATTCGAAGCTCTATTTACAAATAGGTTGGCGTGTAAACAATATCCTCTAGTCATACAGCAACGAGTATGACTGTTAATGATTGTCCGATAACTGATATCGCAATATTGTTGTGGTCATGACAGTCGGCTCTAAAAAAAGGTTCACGCTAATGCGCTTTTTTCCCTTCATTTGATGGGAATCGTCTGACCAGTCTGACTTATATATTGCTATTTCCAGAATATCGCGGAGAGGCAAAGGATAGGTGTCAATCGTTAATAATAGCTAAGTTTCAGATGATATTAGGACGAAAGTTTCTTAGAAATATTTAACTAGAATTCATTTAAGGAACAGTCGATGAAAATAATTAATATCGATTATTATATTTAAATTATTTAATAAATTTAACTCCGCTAAGTGAATCTTCTTTTGTCACAATTAATATAAGACAAGTAATGAAGATTGCTTAAGAAGTAGATCACTACATGCAATTCATAGTTAATATATAGCGAGTAATTAAGAACTTACTTATTTATTACATATCAAGGAAACTTGAAAGTTAAAATAGGCCAGTTAAAGAAAATGTTTTCGCGAAATGTTTATGAGAACCGATATTAAGATGTCGATTTCGGATGAATGATAAACGAGAAATCTTTCGAAATTCGTTTTGTATCTGGAATGCAGCTTTTACTCCGTAACTCATACTGTCTGCAATATTTTCCTTATATCTATATGAAAAGAAATCCTACTAAATCTTTTTTCTTCACAATATAAAACGAAAATAAAGGGAATTGTTTATGGAATTTCGAGGCGTTAAATAGGTTTCAAACTATAAAGCTTCGTTTCATTTAGTTATTCTAATAATGACTTTTGATATTGATAGGTGTTTACATATTAATTAAACTATACTACATCTATATATATCCTAAACGCTAATTTGGACATTTTAGGATAAAGAAGCAAAGTTTTGCCTATTGTCTTTCTTGATATTGATGACTTATCTGTTCTTAGTTGACTGAAAAGAAAACACTCAATTTCCGACACAAGCTGAATTACATTTTGTTTTTCCTGTCCTCTTTGTAGAGACTCAACTGTTCAAATTGATTAATTAACCCCAAATTAATATTATTCTGAGGTTAAACACTCATTAAAATGGATAGTTTTTGGTATTTTCATGGAACCAACGGTCATGAAAACAACAATAATCGGATTACAACTTAGGAGGAGGTTCCATTATTTCAGCGCGGCTTGAGATAAATCGGTTCCAGTATGGTCAAACATTAACATTGACACTGGCTCAGGGTATCGTGAAAGTATAATTCGAGGATAGTGCCTACACACCAATGTAGGTGTAAACAGATCTTTGAATAATTCATTAATTTAATTTCTGCAGTTGATTTTCAATAAAGAGAAATAATAACATATATAGTGTGTTTCTGAAAAGTCTAGCAGAGATTAAGGGTGATGTTCTTTGGGCCATCTTGAGTCGAAAATGTTCTATGACATTTATTCACGGTTTTCAAAGTTAAGATTGGAGTTATTTACGGATGACCCCTTAAATTTCTTTATGAAATTAAAAGACAATGTTAATTTAATTAAGGAGTCATCCATAAAGCATTCAAATTACAACTTGATGACAGAGGCTCGGATGGAAAAATGCCATAGAACAAAATGGCTCGAAGAACATCACCCCTAATTTTTGATGGACTTTTCTGAAAAACCCTGTATAGGCAGAGTAGTTTTCGGTTAGACCTCCACTCGCCTCGGAGAGATAATATTTTGGTTTCCCAACTTCTATTTAAGTAGCATCATGTGCGTAGTTGGCAATCAATGGCCTAAAATGTCTACTTAATAAAGTTTGTGTTAAGGAAAGATAATGATCCCTATTGTCTATCGATTAGATCATCTAACGAGAGTAACAATTATCTTTGTGAAACTTTATATTTCGTAAGCATGTGTGTACATACCTACACTTGAAAATGAAAATAGTGAATTTACTTTTGATAAAAATCATCCTAACCTCTAAATATTTATAATAGTAGAGTGGCAAGAATTTTCACCTTATCTGGGTGCACCCGCCAAGTTGTCGTGCACTACCAGCAATCTTTTACCCGAAACATTTCAGCCTCATTTTGACCCCCTCGTAACTCGGTACTGTGGAATAGTACACCACTTATATTTGCACCTCAAGGGCACAGTGTTAATCCAAGGAAGTCCTCCAACTTCCAGCTTTCTAACTCATTTGGTTTGTGTGATAATCGTATGTGAAAATGGCACATTATGAGACTGACTGACTGACTGACTGACACATCATCAAAACCTCTAGGGCATTTCCGTTGGTGCTAGAATGATGAAATTTGGCATACTTGTACCACTAAGCATACAAGCAAAGGGAAAAGTCCCAAAAGCGGGAGTTTCCCCCTTTTAGCCCCTGAAATGGGGGTTTAGAATTTGAGTCATCATCTAAACCTCTAGGGCACTTCCGGTGTTGCGGGAATGATAAAATTTGGCATACAAGTAGGACTTAGCATACAAAGAAAGGAAAAAGTTCCAAAAGCGTGAATTTTTCCCTGTTAGCCCCTGAAATGGGGGTTTTATAATTTAGATCTCCTCGTAATAGGACATTATAATTTAATTTTTTCGTCTTTTAATATTAATATTTTTTACCAATATGATTCTTTCGTATTGTAAAATTTGTGTGTTTTACTTAATGTTTTAGTAAATAAATTTTTTACTCATTTCCTTTTCATTTCTTCTGAAATGGTTCTAAGCGTGTTTTGATTCATTTATAGTCTGTCAAACGAAAGAAGAGCCCTGAGAAATTTTTCCAAATTGGTGTCGCCACCATCGACCCCATAGTACTTTATCAACTTGTTTTGTTTTGTCAATAGTCGTCTGTAATATAGTCTGCTATAAACAGATAGGCTTAATCGCAATAGAACCAATACATTTTGCAATATATATTTAATATGTTTATGTTTCATGGTTTTTTACGATCATCGAGTATTAAAGTATATAAAACAAAATCAACGACAAGACAATTGAAGACACCAGTTTTATCTTTGTTGAACTATCATTGCAATATATTTTAATGAAATAAGTTAAAGTAAAAGATTAAGCCTATCTGTTTATAGCAGACTATATTTCAGACGACTATTGACAAAGCAAAACAAGTTGATAAAGTACTATGGGGTCGAAGGTGGCGACACCAATTTGGACAAATTTCTCAGGGCTCTTCTTTCGTTTGACAGACTATATTTTTTCTTAAATCTATTCTGTTCATTTAAAGTGTTACTTGCCACAATATAGTGTTCTTCGAATAGAAATACGGTTAACAACTGTGATGAATGTGGTAATGTGGTAAAAGTCAATTAAAAATATTTTAAATCTTTTAAAAATAATTTCGCGCTTTCATACTACATTGGCTCAATGCGCTTGAATTGGAATTTTAAAGATCAGGTATTGTTTGATCACACCTTCATATTATTGCGGTTGAATTGGATACAGAAAGTTAAGGTACTGTTTCAACATAATCATAATGTACTGTACAAATGTTTATTTCACTTCATAATCCTACTTCTATAAATCATCCAGAATATGCACGTACAAAAAGGAATGAAATCCCAACAAAAACATCTCTGTAAAAATATGCCAAGTTGTTTGGCGGTAAAAAGAAGTGAGATCTGAAATACGGCCAAGTTGTTATCTCCAGGTGAACCAACATTTTATTCGACTTAAAACTCCTCAATAATGTTTTTCTGACTTGGCCATTAGCATTTCAAAGATTCGTTTAGTTCCAGATATGGATCGAAATTAAAATATTAAATCAAATTGGTTAAATATTCTTGAGTAGCCCTTGTGGTTAAACTTGTAGCTTCTGTTCGTCACCTTCACGGGCGCGAAGAAGAAGGATGCAAGTTTGGAATGTTAATGGCCAAGTCAGAAAAACATTCTTGAGAAGTTTTAAGACGAATAAAATGTTGGTTCACCTGGAGATAATAACTTGGCCGTATTTTAGATCTCACTTTTTTTACGGCCAAACAACTTGGCATATTTTTACAGAGATGTTTTTGTTGGGATATATTTGTCCAGGACTACTTAGATTTACTACTTGGAATCTTTAAGAGGACATAGACCCCACACAAATATCTGATTGACTGTGAGGGGCAGCGCCAAAAACTTAAACCGCCTGCTCCTCCTTCCTCGCGTCTCATTGGTTATTCGAATGTGTGGGACAAATCGAGATCATGACCTTTTAAGCTGTCGTCTGCATCAGTTTCGGCTTGGAAATGATCGGGAAGTGCGAGAAATTGGAACAGTTTGACGGTAACGACGTTTTTGAAGCGGAAATTTCTCTAACTGTAACTAAAGTCGACGATTTAGCAGTTAGTGTAGCTCGAAATTCAGTATTGAAAACGAATGCTTTATTAATCTCGAGAAAAGATGACGTTTACCTCCCCTTAAACCCTTTGGAGACAATTCAGTGTGTTTTCAGCTTTTTAACACTTTAAAATTTTCCACAATATCATATTTCTCAAACCCTAAGAAAACCCCAAATCTGAACAGTTACTGGTAGATGTAAACACCCTGAGCCTAAGTATTGAACAATGGACCCAAATGTGAACACCAATGATAATAAAATGGGGGGAATAAAAAAGGCCCTAGGAAAAAAGGTACCGATACGTAGGGCGTAAATTCATGCTCCCAGATGAAAGTTCACGCAGATTTGATAAGTAAAATAGGATAATATTGTTGAAAATTATATTTTTAAATAATAAGAGAAGTAAAAATTCCATGTTGACACCCAAGTAACGTTCCTGTTACACCAACTTTTCTGCACTTGTTCAATCGATAAAAAGGTTAAATTCAACTCAAACATCAAGGTTTTGTTTTGATGATAAGCAATATTAATGGATAAAGTTAAAATTTATGTTTTCCCGGTTGCCTGTTTCTCTTTTGAAACACAACAAAAGTATGTCTTTTCAATGGTATTTCTAGGTGTTTCCATGTAAAATGTGATTTTCGCCAACCTACTTCATATTTTTGAAACTTTTATAGATGTAGCACCTAGTGAACCAAATTGTGACACTATATATTTTATGTGATATAATTTTTCGTGTAATTATTAAAAATGTAAAAGAAATCAAATGTGAAATATTGATACAATGCTTAGAAGTAAATATCGATTCCTTTGCAAATTAACAAATTTAAAAAGATAATTTTTTAGCAAATTACAAAGATTCCAAAATCAAATATAATTAAAATGCTCAAAATGAAAAACTTATATTTAATCTCGTTACTTATAATTCGATCGAAAACTGTATAATATATATATAAACATATCGGAGTTGTCGTTTTGGCATAAAGTTTTATTTAAACATGGTTTATTATGAAGTGCAAAGAAGTATTTTGTTAGCTTAGACCCTGCACAAACATAGAAGGCTATATTTAAAATTGTAATTGAAAATATAGCTCTGGAACTTCGAGCGTAATTCAAACCAGTAACCTGAAACATATTAAATAATAAAGGGTGGAAACCTTCGGCTACGACCATTTTAGATCCTCTTACGTGTAAGTGTCCAGACGGGATGCCATAAAAAATAGTAGTAAAGCCTCTAATAATGTTGGGTCACTTTAGTTCTGTTCGTTTGTTACTAAAACATCCACGTTACTCTAAATAAAGCTATTCGCGATTACTAAATATTTTGTTTTTAAAGCCCATAAATTGTGAAAACTTTATCCCAGAGAAGCATGAAAGTGGTTGGAAAGTGCGCTACAAAGTCGGCAGTAGCGATTGTACTACATACCTTAATACTGTGTGAATTAAGTATCTAGTGAAATCTTTAAAGCCGAAGTCGTTTTGAAAGACATATACTTAAGTATCAATCATGTCCGGATCAATAAAACTTGGCGTTCTATTTGATATGGTAAGAAAATAATTGCTTTCAGGCGAGATTCAAAATAAATACCAGAAAAAAGTTTTCTTAAAGCGTGTAAGATTTTAAATATTAACCATATATCGTCAATGTCAATAAATGAAAGACTATTTATAATATTTAATAAGACAAAATACACAAAAAAATGATTCTATTGAGTTATGAAATATGATTTTTTTCTTTTAACTTTCATTTAGTATAAACGTTAGTGATTATGTTTATATTATATGCGAAACGCTGCGGCGAATTTCGGAATTAAACCAGAGAAATGATTTTGGCGCCAAAGAAATTTTTAAAAAGCAGGGAAAACCAAACGGAATTAAGTGGTAGCCAATGAGGAAAAGTTTGAGAGAGAAGAGCGCGGAATGAAACAAGTTGTTCCATACACAGTGTTGGGTTGTAAATATAATAGCACAAGCCCACTTTATTTTTCCGATTTTGAAAAAGAAATTGGCGGTCTATAGGTATTTCGCGTAATTTTACCTCTCCGAGTGACGTATGTCACGGAGAGGTTCTAAATTCGACGTGTCTGTCTGTTGTTAAACCCCAGGGGACCGCGTTCGCAGTTAGCAAAATCGGAGCAAATGTGTTCTCAATTTCCGGACCGCATTTACAGTTCCCGGATATTTGGAAAATTGTATTCCACTTACAATGGCTATTACTCCAATGTCTGTCTATCACCACCAACCTCTGGTCATTTGTCTATCTCATATGGGCACCAGTCACATTGACACTAGTCTGTACTTTCTGGCCTTCTAAACACCACCTTCATCAGGCTTTCTGTCCATCCCACATGGACACCAGTCTGTACTTTCTGGCGTCAATCTCCATCACCACCATCGTTAAGGTTAAGACATACGCGGCGATCGGCTAGGTTTACGAGAAACGTCTAACCTCCCAATAGCGGGACTTCCACTTAAGTATCACGCAATTGCGCTGTACTTATCCATAGCTGCGATTCGAAACATTTGTATACTACCTATTTGAGTAAGGTGTATCAACAGGCGTATCCTTCATTTCAAACGTCAATATTAGCCAAGTCTCTCTAGAATGATTAATTGTTCCTTTTTAAAACGATGTAACGCTCAATAAGGCGAATAACTAACGAAGAAAATGTTTAATATTAATTATATTTATTTTAGTATGTAAGATAATCTTATTTCTCAAATCAAAATTAATAGGAAAATGGATAAAAATCGGTCTATGTGTGTGTCCGTCCGTTGTTACACTAGTGCCTCGCGTTAGCACTTCGTCTTGGGTTGATGTGTTAAGAAATGCTACAGAACCTTATATCCATAATATAAAGTGAATACGTGGAAATATTTTTCGTAATTACGATTCCTTTAGTAGTTTTGTAGCTTCAAAGCTTTTTCATTTTGATATTCCATAGATAGTTTTTAATATTAACATTTGAAATGGCTGTTTATATATTACTTAAACTATACCACATCTGTATATAGAATATTCCTTGCTATAGTGATAAGAAGAAGAAAGCTAAGGTTCCGTCGTGTAAATCAAGTTATATCCGTAATAGGCTTAGTGAACCACAGAGGAAATAATTGAGACCCGTGATGAAGTAATTTATGGGTTTTGATTTTCCTCTCTGTAATGAAGAGACATTAACGGTTCAGAGTGAGCCGAAAGTTCAGTACACGTTAATAATAAGGTCTAGATGTTGTAATAGAAGTAAGCACAGTGATGATGGTGGCAATTAGATCAGTGAAAGGGCTAATCGTAATCGGGTTGTAGCTTCGGAGTTTTCATTCTTGTTACAGTGCTCATTGGCTTTCATTGCTTCTAACCACAAATCAGTTTTTGTGATATTTAACGTTAACACTCGTGTTGGCAAACTAAGAATATCGTTTAGGTGAAACAAAACAATAGTGTTCATACTTCAAACCAGTTATTTGAGGATATATGGTTACAGTTGAGGCCTAGACAATTGGGCCTTTTCAAACACAAAGGTTATATCTCTCCTAAAGTTATACACTTCATTTCCTGTTTTTTTTTCATTGACTATTTTCCATGTGTCCATGACACATCTTTATTGGGTGTAAAATGTGTTCTGCTTTATTGGATATTCGCTATGCTTAGAATACTGCTTTAATAATTCATAAATTTTTACTTCCAAAAAAAAACGAGAAATAATTATATATCTAGGTTAAAGAGTTTGTAGTAGTAGCCCTTCTCTTGACTCGAAGAGGTAATTTTGATTTTTCCAACTAGTTAAACTCTTCTGTTGAAAAGGAAATTAATATGAATTCAAATGTTGAAAGTAGCCTTCATCATGCTACAGCACTGAGTTTCCTCCGATTTAAAGGTTTTAGCAGGGATGGTTGGACCGATTTATTACTAAAAATGGGTTATGTGCGTCTACATAGAAATTTGATTTACTTTTTAATGTCTGATAAATTTTTTCAATGCATTAACGTTTTCAGTTTGCGAAAGACGCTGGTGACTATGTTTTTCAGTTTTACAAAACGTTTTAGTCGCTTACGGTTAAATGCTTTTAATATGACATAGATCGTCGTTTTCAGATGTGTCTTTCATTTGGGCATGCGACGATTGTAATTAGTTACATTGATCCTAGGTGTTTTTCCTAATTAGCAAAGAAACATAAGTCATTCTAAATCAAAATGTTAACGCGATAACAAGCTTCTTACTAATCATGACACTAACGGGGGTCTCACAGCCATTACCATCAACCGGAACTTCCGTAGGTTAACGTAACTCCACATCCGGGTTAATGGGCAAACTGTACTTGTAAAACTGAGCTAGAGATGGCGGGCTTGGATGTCTTCGAAGAAAACGCTGTTTAAAAAGCATTACCAACGTCCAGTACTTATGGGAGCTGTAATATGATCCACTTAACATTCTACTAACACCATTTTTGCGTATATGTAGGCAACGCAAGACCCAATTGTTAAAGGATGGCTAGATAAACTCGACAAGGACAATATTTTCACCAACCCTGTGGAATATCTAACTCTTGATGGATATATTCCTCTACTTTCTGGCAAAAGGCTCTGATCTTGAGAGACACTTTTCTGATTTGGTTCTTGGGACAATTCCTGCTATCTGATTATGAGAATAAAGAATTCTTTCTGAGCAATGGAGGACTTTATTTTTCGCAACCGGAACTTGCCTTCGACTACTTTCATGTTGTAACGAGCCAAACAGATAATATAGGCCCTAAATCAGTCTAAACTCGGGTAGAACATACATCATGCTAGGGGTTATGTAGAATGTCAATAAAAGATACGTTACGTTCAGTGGAAATATTTTCTTATTTATTTTCATACGTCTATTGTCTTCACGAACTTTTACAATCTCCCGTTAGACCCGCGTCGTTGCCGTTTTCACACGAATTAATTCTCTTCGGCCGCCCGATTCAACTGACCCTCTCCTCCCTCTGCCTTCACCTTTTATCGCGAAGATCAAGGTCAGAGGTCAAGGTCACTACACTCTAACCCCTCTCCCGGCCGTTACAATGTCATGTACAAAACCTCTTGGATGAAAAGCAGCCCCATAGTGCTTGAGATTGCTCAACTGGTGTCGGTATGAATTTTATCACAAAAATTATTAATGAAATTGAGGAATGTTCTATTACAGTATGGAACCGTTAATCGAAACTCGAGCGTTTGACTATCTGGATCTCGATGTGCATCGCATATTTGGACAAGTCACTTGGAAGAGATCCATGAAAAGCGCGACTGATTTGGACCTGAGTAGCGTCAGCGCTCCTTTCCACTTAATTCTCACGCTGTTCTCAGGAACAGTAACTGTAGTAAATACTGAAATTATCTTCAACCCATTTGCTTAGACGTAAAATACTTAATACGAGATCGAATTTTTCTATTATCCAAGAAAGTTTTTCCACTTCAATCAACGACACCAACATAATTGCTCCATTCTACGTCACTTAAAATGTTCTCTTTAACTTATAGATGTTAAATGATAACTTATCATTTAAGTTTAAAAAAGTAACTTCAATCAAGTGTAAAGTTTATTAGCAACCCAATAAAGATTAAATGTTTTACATTTATTGAAAACTTGCAATTTCTAAGATAAAGTGATTTTTATTTGGTTTTTCTATTGCACGACCTTTTTTGCAGAATTTATAATTCCGGGAATATCTCCCACTTATTTTAGGTATCAAAATAAATTCGGATTTCATTATACATGAACTTTAGGAACTTTAGGAGAGGTATGAAAGGGGTAAATAAGGTAGATGAAAGGAGAAAACGTTATGCCCTCAAGAGACATGATGAAGATGCAGAGGAAGGAGAAGAAGATATCATTGAAGAATCTGTTGAAGAGAGAAGACTCTAGACATAACTATACTACCTGCTAGAGAGTCGAGTGCAGGTTCACCAACGGTTGTCGATTCCTCGGAGCATGCCAGCTTTAGCGGGGCTTCTAAACGCGGTTTTATGAACAGTTAAAGGATAAAGACAGTAAAAAACAAATGTCCATGAGAAGACTACGACCTCCAATATTAAAGTGGTCAAATATTTTCAGAAAACGAATAAACAGAGTTCAAAAAAAGATGAAGAAGGCGAAGAGAAACGTTGATGTAACATTGGTTTTGTCATTTACACACACCAAAAAATTATATACTCGATTCACGCGTTTACAGAATGGTGTTTCGAAGTTGGACGGCAGTTCGAATTTCCAATCGTTTGGGTCTCAGCAAGTTTATTCCTACAAATCAGAATAGCAAGCGGGTCTAGTGCGCAGTTTCTCCACTTCCACAACAGTCGCATTTACTTACTTCTACCCTTTGCTACTACTTATAGATGGACGAGTCACTTGTAGACTTTGAAGATAAAAGATCAATACCCGTACAAAAATTTTAAGCTGTTATTCATCTGCATACGCGCTTTTTTATCGCTGCCACGCTGTAATATGTATACATTAAGGCTTCATTTTCTGCAGCTCGAAAAACGCGAAAATTTCACAGCAATTCCAGAACTGAAAATTGTCTGCCGTTTCTACATTTTCTGTTTATTAACTGTTAATTGTCTGTACTGGCAGAAATATGCAGCGCGATTCTGCAAACGCGATGCAAAAGTAGAAATAACAGATGTTAGTTAAAAACTGTAATTTGACCACAGTTATAGACATGTTACAGATCTGCAAAAGTGATGGAAAAGTAGAAATCCAGCTGCCAATTTAAAACTGCAATTTGACTATATTTATTGACATGTTATAGGTCTGTAAAAGTGATGAAAAAGTAGAATTACCAGCTGCTAGTTTAAAACTGCAGCTTGACCACATTTATAGACATGTTACAGGCCTGCAAAAGTGATGGAAAAGTAGAAATCCACTGCCAATTTAAAACTAATTTAACCATATTTATAGACATGTTACAGGTCTGAAAAAGTGATGGAAAAGTAGAAATCCAGCTGCCAATTTAAAACTGTAATTTGACCATATTTATAGACATGTTACAGGTCTGCAAAAGTGATGGAAAAGTAGAAATCCAGCTGCCAATTTAAAACTGTAATTTGACTACATTTATAGACATGTTACAAGTCTGAAAAAGTGATGGAAAAGTAGAAATAATAATAATAATAATCTAAGCTTTGTCTACGAAGGGATTTCCACACTAAGCCTGTGGCTTGTTTACAGGTGGGTCCCTTTACAATGCATAGAGGGGTGGTGGCTAGCCCCTCTATTACCGTTAACCTCTGCAAGTTTTGATGGAAAGGAGAAACCGGGTTAGACCGCGGAGGAAAACTCCTTTAACAAGCGGGGAGAGAACTTCCAAACTCTACGCAGAAGGATTTGTTCCCAGATTTTCACCCGGTGCCACAGTCCGGGATCGAACCCGGGATCCTCTTGCTGCGAGGCGAAAGCGCTAACCGCTACGCCACCCCACTTCTGATATTGAACAAGTTTTTTTCATAACAAGAATACAGTCAAACGATAAAACCGGAACTTGGATCAAAGTTAGAAAAATTAGAATTTCAGCGACTAAAGCTCATCGAATAAAGACTAGGCGTGCGGATTTGGAAAAACTTGCCAGTTAATTTCTTAATGCTAAGAATATTCAAACATCCGGAATAAAGTATTGAATCCAAATTGAAAGTACAGCGCGTAATGACTACAACCAAAAGTTTGCCACACATTCCATTGTAGTAGTTCCTGGTGTTTTCCTAAGTCCATCGCAAAATTGGTAACGTTGTAGCCCCGATGGTGTTGTTCTTGGAAACCCAAACATACTTTTGGAAATAAAATGTCCAAGTAGTTTTCGAGAAAAGACAATTTTGAATCCAGATGGGTGTTCAAATGTGCCTTACGTTGAAGTTAATGCACATTCTTTACCAACTTTGAAAACTAGCCACGAATATTATACTCAAATCCAAGTAGCTATGTACATCTGGCGGACATCTTTCATCAAGAAAAGATGACCAGTGATGAAAAGATTGCAAAAGTTGCTGCATGCACGAACGGCCAGTCCTAAAGCCTAATTGTGACGAAGATAATGGAGAATGGTCATCAACGAACTTGTTTAGTTTTTCCGCTATGATCGATTCGAGGAGTTTCCCAATGACAGAAGTAAGAGATATGGGTCGGTAGTTCGAGATGTTGTTTCTTTTACCGGATCCCTTAAAAATTGGCACAACATTGGCTTGCTTCCATCCTGAGGGTAGGGTCGATGTTTCCAAAGAGCGATTAAAAAGTGTAGTCAGAGGAGCAATAAGTACGGGGGCCATCAACTGTAGTAGGCGGGGCGTCACCCCATCAGGCCCGCATGCAGAACCGGGCTTCAAACGAGCCAAGGCACGGGCAACATCAGCGGAATCAATGTAGTTCAAGGTGAAGAGTGGGTCTGGTTGGGGAACGGACGGCAAGGTCAAATCCGGATCCGGAGTACTGAAGCTGTTGTAAAAACGTCTCCGAAAGCAAAGGCGATGGCGCAAGGGCAAGAAAGGAGTCCACTAGTTATTATTATTAGTAAGTAGGGGGGCTCGCACCCTAGCACCGATGCCAAAGGCATATTGTGCAACCTCGTAATCAGGCCTTGAATAGACCTGTGGCCACAGCGTAGCGAAGAATTCGCTCCACTGTAATAGAGGAGACCCGCGAGGGTTCCAAAGTGTGTGAATCAAAATATTCTAGTCTAAGCGAGGCGAAGGGGTCACACTCGCAAAGTACGTGAGCGGATGTTTCTTCCTTCTCCTGACACGTCCTGCAGAGAGGGTCGTCGGCAAAACCCATCAGATGGAGGTGCCTATTAAGCCGACAGTGTCCGGTCAGAAGACCGGTAGCCAGCCTAATATCCCATCTGCTGAGCGAAATTAGGTCTCTAGCACGAGACCTGCAGGGACCATTGACAATCAGTTTTGTCTGTCTCTGGCCCTCCATGTTATGACAGAGCTGATTTTGTATGACAGTCAACCTGTCATGCAGACACCGTTTAACGTGCCTGTAGGGGATGGGGACGGCCGGCTCCGGTCCCAAGAGCTTGGCCTCCGCACCCCTTTTCGCAAATCTATCGGCTTGCTCATTGCCATGATATCCGCTATGCCCTGGCACCCACTACAACAGAACCCTGTTGCAGGATGCCAGTCGCGCTAGCAGATCAAGGCAGCTGCGCACCAGTTGAGAGGTAATCTGACACTGGTTCAGCGCGTTCAGGGCGGCCCGACTGTCAGAATAAATTCTCACAGTCCGTCCGGTATACCCTTTGTTAATACAGTAATCTACGCAATAACAGATCGCGGCAATTTCCGCCTAAAACACACTAGCGAAGGTGCCCAGGCAAGCAGAAAAGCCGACCCTTGTGGTTTGGTAGTAATAGCCGGCGCCAGCGCCGGAATCAGTCTTGGAACCATCGGTGAACCCAATAGTTTCACCCCCAGTGCCAAGAGGCAGCAGGTTAGTCCACTCAGCCCGACTGGGGGAGTGGATGCTGAATGGCTTAGTGAAATCAAAACTGGTAACGGTTTCGTCAGAGCACATCGTAAGCGACGGCTCAAGTGCGGCGTACTCCCGAAAGAGCTTCGTCTTGGAACAAAGCAGCCACTAATGTTGAGCCTGTAGGCCCCCATGACAGCCTCCTCCTCAATGAAGAGATGAAGAGGAAGCATGTCAAGGAGCACATCCAGGGAAGCAGTTGGGATCGATCTCATGGCCCCCGTAACACCAATGCAGGCAAGCCTTTGAAGCTTGCGCAGGGCAGCCTGCGCCGTCTTAAGCCGGACCCTTTTCCACCAGACAAGTGCCCCGTAAGATAGTATGGGTCTAATGATCCCAGTATAGAGCCAGTGTACAGCCTTGGGGTTGAGGCCCCAAGTCTGGCCGACAGAGCTCCTGGTCCTCCAGAAGAGCATCTTGGCCTTCTTAATACACCGATGAAGATGCGGCTTCCATGTGAGTCTGCAATCAAAGGTCACCCCCAGGAATTTCACCTCGGAGGACTTTGTCAGGACCTGGCCAAAGAAAGAAATATCATTGAACAGATCCTTAGTATTCTTCCTCGTAAAAGGAACAAGGACAGTTTTATCAGGATTAACGGCGAGGTTAACCGCCTGACACCATTGCTCCACGCTAGAGAGAGCAGATCTCATAAGCGCGGTAACAGTATCCGGGAACTTCCCGGTAAAGACTATCGCTACATCGTCCGCATACCCGAAGCAGCTACAGCCCCCAACACCCCCGAGCCTCCCCAAGAGTTCGTCCACCACCAGGCACCACAACAGGGGGGAGAGCACTCCACCCTGACGGCAGCCCCTGCTGGTAGTCACCCCTAGAGAGTCCCCAAGGAGGGACGCCGACACCTCGCGGTCGGTAAGCATTGACTTGATACAGCGGCCAAGAGTGTCGCTGATGCCAAATCTCTTAACAGCTTCAGTAATAACCGAGCTAGAGACCTTGTCAAAGGCCCCCTCAATATCGAGGAAGACGGCCAGTGAAATTTCCTGAAACTCAAATGCCCTATCCAGGCAATTCGTAAGGCCGTGAAGGGCCGTCTCAGTGGATTTGCCTTTTTGGTAGGCAAATTGTGAAGAAGAGAGAGGAGTTACCGAAAATACCTCTTCTCTAATGTACCTGTCCACCAGCTTCTCCAGAATTTTGAGGAAGAAGGAGGTCATTCATATGGGTCTAAATGCCTTCGCCTCGAACCCATTGCTTAGGTTTAAGATGAACCTGGTCCTTGGTCACCCTCAAAACATCCCTCATTTCTATAATGGGCACCATAGTGTCAGCCTATTGTCCAATTCTGAGATTGCCTATACCTTTGATGGCTCGTTTGACGTGCGTTTGTAAGTTTCGATAGAAATGAATCCCTTAACATCTTCGGGTGGGACTACACTCTTAATTTGAAGCGGTTCCTCGGAATCCACATAAGCAGTAAACTTCCTCATTAATAGTAATATTGTCAATTTTTCTTTCAAAATTTTGCATAATTTCGATCATTGACTCCAGGAGGTAATGTTTGTTGAGTAATTTCATCAGAGAGCTCAACATCTCTATTTGGAATTTTAAGAATTTTCATTAAAGGCAAAAAACTTCCAAAGTCATTAAGAAAAAGGGTCCCAAAATCAAATTTAAAAACTCACACCAAAAACATGTTGGATTGATTTTTAAGTCTAATGAATTAGGAAGAGGCGAAAAAAATACGTATTTCGTATGTATATGTATTATTATGTATAATTTTCATCTAAAGCAAAGACCACAAAAGCTGTAGGAAGTGAAATCCCCACATCGAACGTAAAAATTCAAATAAAACACAAAACGAGATATATTCTCTATTACAAATAAATGAATCTCTGATTACGATTATAATTTATAATTATTTAATACGTTTATAATTATTTAATACGTTGAGAAATTATCAAGACTCATCGAAATTAAAAAACATGAAAAACCAGGTATATATCAAAAGTATGAGCTTACTTTTTGTGCGCTATGCGATACCTTACGAATATGACTAATTTGAATCAAAGATAGGTTATGGAAAACCGTTCCAGAACATAAATTTGGGGCTGTTAAAAAGGTGTTTTTAGAATAGTTGGCTGGCCTTTCTCTGAACATTTGACTGCAGACTCATCCCGCAAATTATTTAGGTAAAAAATCGATCTGCATTTTTCTGCTAAAGTTGATAAAGAGCTGCACTACAGCTGATAGTTCAGCTTAACTGACTTAAATCTAGCTGCAAAAGTTTTAAGTAGCCATATAGCTGCAGGTATTAAAATACTGTAAATTGAATGTTTCTTTGGACCATTATCAAGTTATCCCTGTTAGATGGTTGGAAAAGGTTTGCAAATAAGTCAAATTGATGATACTACAACATGACTGAAATCAAACTGTAATGGTAGCCCATGTGATATGCCTTAATATAGATGCACTCAAGCTTAGTAGGAAGGAGTTTGCAAATCTCAATGACTGGAATATAACATCAAATACATCTGTAAGCAGCCCTTAAAATAAGATGCTGTATCTTAAAAACAGACTTTATGAAGCTGTGCTAAATTTCTGCACGTAATATCTGTCAGCCAATTAAAATGATCGGTATAGGGGCTAAAATGGGTTAAATTTCATAAAGTTTTATAATTAAAGCTTATCACTATAAACACACTTCTATGTGATCTTGCGTCTTTTCGTTTACATGAGGGCCCTGAAAGGGATAGAACAACTATAACGGTACTTCCAATGGGGCTTCAGTGATTAGCTGTAAGTGAGTTGCAAAAGGGCTGTAAGTAGACTGCAGATTGGGTGGAGATACCTGTCAGTGGTCTTTAGCCGCTTTGGTTTATTGCATGTTTAAGTGCACTTGTACCAACGTGTATTACTTAATGTAATTCATTGTTACATGGAATACTGCAGTGCCCTAAGGATCCTGCAGAACAGACAAACTTTAATTACATTCATTTATCCAATCTTAACCGGGCACTGGGTTTATAGTAAGGATTATTCTCCTTAAGTGAACTGGCAGTAGGAAGAGCTTCGGGGTGTTACACCTTATTAAAAAGCTATCATAGGTGGTGTTTGAACGTTTAAACTTTAATTCTGATATCAGAACAGTAAATATTTCATTCTCATTCCAGAACATTTAAACTTTACCTCTATTATTAGAACATTAACAGAATATGGTTTAAAGACGGAAAATTAACGAGATATAGTTTAAAATCGGTACATTTCTGAATCATATTCTGAAAGCAGAACATTAGTTAAAGGGTCTGATAGTAGAACATAACGGTTCCATGTCTAATTCCAGAACATTGTTGGTTTAATCTAGCTTTATGGACAAACCATTTATGGTTAATTTTGACTAAATCGATTTTCAAACCATAATACACCTAAATTTAAACTATTACTGGTATGATGTTTTAGTTTAAACCATGAAGAGACCATTTTTAGACCTCTAGTTTCTACAGTGTGTAGCGAACTGAAAGTGGGCTGGAGCGATCATTAAGTAGAAAAGTAAATCATATTATTAATTTATGTTAAGAAACTGTATAAATTGTACAATATATACATTGCGTAGACTTTCCATTAAGGTATTGTAGAAAACAGTAGAATCACAATTCAAACGCCTTTACAAGATTTTCTGAAAACTTTAATAGAAAATTAGCAAAAATCGTTTAGGAAGTTGTGGAAAATAAGTTATAATAATTTATAAAATTTCTATAAAATATGCTTATAGAATATTAACATAACACTTACAGAAAAACTCATGGTTTCTGTTTTATATAAAATCTATAAAATGAAGATATAGAAAGTTTATAGATAAGTCTATAGATATATCAATTGGAATAGAGCCCCTTACGCAATACACTCTATTGAATTTTATATATTTTTATGGAAATTTCATAGAACATTTTGGGACGGGAAATAGTCAGTGAGAGGGCTTCAACTGGACTACAATTAGCAGAGGCTGCGCTGACCCCGATTCTGCTATATTTTAGCCAGCTGGTTACCGAATTGCAGTTTTTTTATATACATTCATTGCTGCACTATTACTGCCTGAAAGCCCAAGCGCAGCGAAGAAGAAAATTATTCTTGTTTATTTTTGGTAAAGCTCGTATCCTTTTTGCAAGCCCACATTTGACTGGTGTAAATATTACTTCCACTTTTGTGCATAGAAAAAAATATAAAATAATTGGAGTTTTATTTTTACTTTTACTTTTGGCCCGTTTTGGGTATAGAAAAATACGATTGAATTGAATTATCAATGCGATTGTCAGTTCACGTAAGTACTTTTAATAAGTGATAATAGGATTCAAGTGTATTTATAGTCAAAAAAGTCTATCTGTTATATTTACGACTTAATAGTGTTCTTTCCTAAGGAAAGTAATTGAATGTATAAAACAGTAGCATTGAAAATTAAGAGCTAAAATTGAAAGTCGTTAAGGCTCGCCATAGAAATTTAAGGCGCGATAAAAGCCCGAAACCAGATTTTCAACATGCAGCCAAAGGCTCGATGCTCGCTAAGAAACTCGAGACTCGGCTCGAAGCTCGAAAACCGAAAAAAGAGAGGCGGGAGGCTCGACTCGAAACCAAAAAATCAAGACTCGCACAGCCCTTATATATAGTACATTATATATCAAAAATCTTAGTTACGACACCTAACTAAGTTTACTATTATTCAACCAAAAGAAAAAAAATGGAAAAGCGTTAAAAAAGCTCCTCATAGCGGATGTAGTAAGTCAAATTTAAACAGAAAATTTTATTTATCACAAATATCAATTAAACGGGAAGATATCAAAAATACGAAGCTATTTCAACTTCGTTATACGATATCTCAAAAAATCGCATTATTTTCACCTAAAGCAAAAAACATGAAAAACCGTTGGGTCAAAGGTCCCCGTAAAGGGCTTAAAATCCAAAATTGGACACAAAATGGTGTAAATTATCATATTCAATTAAAAAGGGATATATCAAAACTTTTAGACACCATACCTTACGAAGTTTACTATTATTCATCCACAAGGAAAATAATAAAGAACCGTTGGAAAAAGGGTCCCCACAGCAGATGTAGTAAGTCAAATTTAAACTCAAATTTTATTTATCACAAATTTCAATTAAACAGGTAGACATCAAAAATACAAAGCTATTGCTACTGCGTTATACGAAAACTTAAGGAATGGTATTATTTCCAACTAAAGCAAAAAACATGAAAAACCGTTGGATCAAGGGTCCCCACAAAGGATGTGAAAATCCAAAATTAAACACAAAATGGAGTAAATTAAAATTTTCAATTAAAAAAGTATATATTAAAATTTTTAGATACGACACCTTACGAAGTTTACTATTCACCTGAAAAATAGTGTAAAATGGGTGATATTAAAACTACAATTCAACAGGGATATATCGAAAATTGATTTTATTTACTTACAAAGACTACTTAAAGGGCCGGATTAAGCAATTTTGCACCCGGTGGCCGAGATAGTGTGCGCCCCCTTAAGTCGGTAAAAACGGAACAGCAAATGTCCCTAAGAGGGAATAGTTAAACTCAATGCTCCCCCAACAAGCCATGTGCCCCCCCCCCCTTAATCCGGCCCTGACTACTAATATTCATCAGTAAGAAAAATAAAGAAAACCCGTTTGAAAACGGAAATAAAAGTTTAAAGTTAAAGAAAAATGAGATGTATTATCCATTTCAATAAAATAAATTAGCACCATCATTTTGGCCAGAAGCTATCGCAACAGCCAACCATGTCCGAAACCGGTGCCCATCACGTAGTATCGACGGACAAATACCCTATACATTATGGACTGGAAAACGCCCTTCCTTGGGATATATGAAGACCTTTGGAGTTCAAGTACTGACGCTAGACTGCGATACCAGGAAAGAGAAATCTCAATCGAAGAGCGAAGAAGGCATCTTCATTGGATATTCGGAGGAATCCAAAGCGTACCGGCTATGGCTTCCAAAAGACAGGAAAGTATGCAGAAGCCGAAACGTAAAATTCCTCGGCGAATTTGAGGCCAGTACCAATAGCGAAGACTTCATCAGTCCAGAAGTATATGCCAAATACGGAATAGAGTCAGACATCGATACCAATTATCTGGAAATACAATACGAGCCAGAGACCGCAAACCTTGAAATAAACGAGCAACGCAAGATGCTAAATGACGAACAAATCAAAAACAAGCAATCCGAAGATAATCCACCGGAAATGAAAAAGGGACCAGGAAGGCCAAAAATGTTTAGGGACGGTTTACCAGGAAGACCCAAAAAGGTTTACAACATGGTCCCAAGTACATCCGTATTTCCAGAAGAATCGGCAAACCTAATTGGCATACCAGACCCCATCTCTTTGAAAGACGCTCCAGCCAGCGAGCATTCGGAAGATGGTAAGATATCCGTGAAGAGCGAATATATTTCTCAGATAAAATGTAAAACCTGGGAAATAGTTCCACTACCTGAAAACCGAAAAATCATTGGAAGCCGACACGTATTTCGAACTAAGTACGACAACGAAGGGAATGTTGAACGGAGGAAAGTCAGACTCGTAGCCAAAGGCTTCGCACAACAACCCGGTATAGACTTCCAGGAAGCATTTGCCCCAGTAGCAAGGTCAAGCTCAATCAGGATGATAATGGCCATAGCAGTCGAACTTGATCTAACAGTTCATCAGATGGACGTCGACAAAGCGTACCTAAATGAAGAAATCGAAGAGGAAATCTATATGGATATTCCGGATGGACTTAAAGATGCTTTGGAAGAAATTACTAACGGAAATGACGTTTCAGCTGAAAGAAAATGGAAGTAAAGCCTGCCGTATCAAGAAATCGCTCTATGGATTACGACAATCCGGACGACAATGGTACAAGAAATTGGACCAATGGAAATGGAGCCTCTTGTCAGTGACCCGTGTATTTACCACTCTCGTACCGAAGAAGACGTCATGCTGATAGTCATATACGTCGATGACATTATCATTGCATCAAACAATATGGAGTGGATGACCAAAATTAAAGCTGAACTGAAGACTAAATTCGAAATGAAAGACCTTGGACCAATACATCATTGTCTTGGCATCGAATTTCATCAAAATTTAAAAGCAGGAACTATCACCATGTCACAAACAAAGTTCACGAAAGCCATCTTACAACGTTTCGGAATGCAAGACTCCAAGCCCGTATCGACCCCACTAGACGCTAACAGTAAGTTGAAGAAACCAAAAGCACCCGACTTGAATAAAATGGATAATTCCCGTACCAGAACCGTGTTGGTTCACTTATGTACCTGGCAACGTCATCTCGACCGGATATCGCTTATGCCATTAGTGCCCTAAGCCAATTCAACTCAAATTATAACGATGAACATTGGATTGCAGGAAAACGCGTACTACGCTACTTGAGAGGAACCACACATCATGGACTGGTCTTTAAGAAAACCGGCGAGGAAATAAAATGTTTTGTCGACGCTGATTGGGGTGGCTGTATCAACGACAGGAGATCATACACTGGTTACATAGTTAAACTTGCGAACACAGCTGTATCTTGATTAGCGAAGAAGCAACGAACTATCGCACTATCCAGCACTGAAGCGGAATACATGGCAATGGCTGAAGCTACAAAGGAGGCAATCTACCTAAAGTCATTCCTTGACGAACTTGGCATATCGGTTGAAAAATTCGCAATTTACGATGACAACCAAGGAGCTCAAATGCTTGCAAAGAACCCAATCTTTCACTCTCGCACGAAGCACATAGACATTCGCCATCACTTTATCAGGGATGCATACGAGAGGAAAGCAGTTCCATTAAGTTACATGCCTACAGAGGAAATGTCTGCAGACATTCTCACCAAGGGATTATTTGGACCCAAGCACAAGTCCTGCACGACAGCAATAGGAGTTCGGAAAATTAGTCTAATTGATATTGAACTTAATGTCAGACTTTAAGGGGGACTGTTGGAACTGACAAAGTTCCGACATTAATTTTTTATGACGATATTTTTTAATACTATGTTCTTTATCGCACTTAGCAAATGAAACAGATGTATATTTTTTAAGCCGAATACGAGATAACCTATTTAGTCTAATTACATTGTAGAACTCACTTCGCTTCTCACCGTTGAACTGAATAAATCATGTTGTAATATTATCAACTATATTATAATATGGGATTTTATTAAACAGGTTTATATCAAAAATTCGAATCATTTTTTTTGCGTTTAGTTGCGGAAGGTTTTTAATATTCATTAAAAGAAGAAAGACGAACAATGCCCATCTCGGGTATGAAAATTTGGATTTATTTTTAATTCTAATAAATTAAGGAGATGCAAAAAGTGTAAGTCAAGATAAGTCAAAAATTGTTGGAATTAAAATATTATAGATGTAATATATCAAAGAAACACAAAATAGAATTTACTCTAAATATCAATTAAACAGGTATTTATCAAATTTATGATTTTTTAAGTGCAATATAATATCTAGCTACATCCTAAATAAAAATATATGAAAAACAAACCATTGGAACACTTTGCACTTTCTTAAGGAAGTAAAAAATTAGCATTGAAATGGGCTCTTTGAGTAATTTAATATAAGAGGAAGTTGTTAAAAACACTATTTTAAGTTTAATTAACGATGCCTTTCGTAAATATATCCTTCTAACCTTTGTCATTCTTTAGAGTGTATTAGATTATAAATATTGAAATATATTATACAAAAACGAGTTTTTCTTCGTAGTCCTTAAGAAAAACTGTACATATAGACAATCCTTGGCGACACTTTTTCAAACCCACAAAGGCGCAGAATTTAGAAATTATTACTATATTACAATTTGAATATAAGTTTAATCAATACGAGAAATTTGGTTTTAATTGCGTAGTTCAAGCATTCACTATGATTCGAAATTTTACAACAAAAACGTCTAACTCGCAAAAAACTATCCACCTCGTAATGTTAAGCTTCAAAGTGATTAAAATTACAATTTCGGATTCAGCATAAATAGAAAATACCTGTGCTCTAACCTATTTTATTGTGGAAATGCATAAAAAACCTTTCTTTTAAAAAATAGTTCTATACAAATTTAATTCTTGATTCGAATATCGAACCGAATTTTTTCCTCTCAATCCATTAAGCTATATTATATAATATACACAAAAATTCTATTTTTGGCTATAAAAAAATTCTAAATATTAATGCGGGAGTGAAAGGGATTCAAGCTGGATTGATTTCTCTTTGCATGAGAAAACTCCCAATTTTTAGCTTCCACAATTCATTTTTTCTCTGGCGCGCGTTACGGTGAGGAAACGAGACGAGTTTATAGCCCTTCCGCCCCCCGTCCCGACCTTCTGAGTTAAAGACTGAAGCTCGTTTATGTTTCTCTCTGCGCAAGCGCGACGTTTTAAACTTATCTTCCACAGACCGATTTAAAAAGGGGGTTTAAGCAGACAGAGTGTACCCCTTTCCGCTGACGTATTACCCCCTTTCTCACCGCAGCGATAAGGGAGTCAGATGGATTGGAAATGATGATGGGCGACCTGCGGCACCATATCTCTCCCAGTGTACCTCGCGCACGCCCCTACCCTTCCGTAGGCGATTGCTAAGTGCTGCCGCGTAGCGCCATTTTATTTGAATGAGAACTAGCTTCTATTTTTGAGATAGAGGGAGCGTCCTTTACAATTTCCTCCGGCACGACCCTACCTAACCGCTGGAGATGATGGGAGGACCATGGTGCCGTAGGTGGGGGTACAAAAGCAACGCTTAAGGTACGGGGGTTTCCACTCCATTACTCTCTCCTTCAAGCTCACCGGATCTATCTCTCTATCATTCTACTGAGGACTGCGGCCCCCTTTGACGCCCCTTTTGATATCGGTCTATATTCGTTAAGTACCGTAGCATTGGCTTTATGCAGTTTTCGATTGTCATTAAATTATCTAAAACTTATTATAATATATACTGATCTTCACCATAAAATAGTGGGTGTCTGCTATTTGTCCCGCATTTTTTCGTTAAGCAAAATCCAGCACTGTGAATCTGGAGCTTCATGTTTTTAGTATATCTATAATGGAAATCGGCATCACCGTGTTTTGAAATATTTCCCACGATGTGTAGTACGTAGTTTCCAACCAAAGAAGTTAAAAGAAAGGAATGGAGTCGGAAGGTCAGGGTTTGGTTTGGATAACAACTTCCAGTAAGAAAACGTGGCGCTAACAAGGCAGAAGGAATGTACCAACAACAGTTTACTGGAAGGCAGTTTCACAAAATCCTTAATTGTTGAATCCTTTTGGGTCTTCAGGTGTTTTTGTTATACTGCGGAAGGCAGGGATCAGGAAAAGTTTCCATGCCCTACTTTTATATTATTTCTTCCAACAGACCTTAAGCATGAGCATTAGCATGAAAATAGCCCACGCGCTTGTTTTATAGCGGCAGCAGCTTACGTGGGCTATGGCATGAGAGAGGAAAAAACGGGAAAATGCCCATTCAATTCGTGTGTATATTTAATTGTCGTGTATATTATTCAAAAAAAAAATTTACTTGCAATTTAAAATCTACACCATTTTGTGTCTAATTTTGGATTTTTAACCCTTTACGGGGACCTTTGAGCCAACGGTTTTTCATGTTTTTTGCTTTAGGTGAAAATAATGCGATTAATCTAGATATCGTATAAAGAAGTAGAAATATCTTCGTGTTATTGATGTCTTTCTGTTAAATTGAAATTTGTAGTAAATCACATTTTGTGTTAAATTTGAATTAATACATCCGCTATGGGGACCCCAATCCCAAAAATTTTTTATTATCTTTCATATGGATGAATAAAAGTTAACTTCGAAGTTGTCGTGTCTAAAATTATTCAAAAAAACCTTTTACTTGAAATTTAAAATTTACACCATTTTGTGTCTAATTTTGGATTTTTAACCCTTTACGGGGACCTTTGGGCCAACGGTTTTTCATGTTTTTTGCTTTTGTTGAAAATAATGCGATTAATCTAGATATCGTATAAAGAAGTAGAAATATCTTCGTGTTATTGATGTCTTTCTGTTAAATTGAAATTTGTAGTAAATCACATTTTGTGTTAAATTTGAATTAATACATCCGCTATGGGGACCCCAATCTCAACAATTTTTTATTATCTTTCATATGGATAAATAAAAGTTAACTTCGAAGTTGTCGTGTCTAAAATTATTCAAAAAAAAACCTTTTACTTGAAATTTAAAATTTACACCATTTTGTGTCTAATTTTGGATTTTTAGCCCTTTACGGGGACCTTCACTTTCGGCTCGAGTATTTATCTTTTCAACAATAGCGATATCTTGAATGATTCCAAAAATAAGCTCTTCTGGGCTAAAAGTTTGAGATCCTCTAAATACAGAATTACTATTATTTTAACATGCTGGGCTTCCACCATTCCCTAGTAGCACTGCCGACGTAGGGCCTGCATGGTCGGCTCTGTGTGTTACCGAAGAGTTGGTAAAAAGTCACTAATAAGTCGGGAGAGTAATGGTTTGAAAGTCGAAAAAATGCACGCCAAATAATAGAAGCATTCCAATAGGTCATTTAGATAACAGGAAGAAGCGTTAGCATTTTTAATATTCTGCTTATATCCTCGAGAGTTTGTGATATCGCTACAATAGCCGCGATAATCGCGTAAGGATTGAGGTCATTGTCTGATTCCACCTCTGGAAACTGCTTTTTAACAAGCGTTAACGCTCCAGGGAATTTGCGGTGATTTTTAAGATAACCCATCATTTCTATGTGAGTTTCACTTTCGGCTCGAGTATTTTTCTTTTCAACAATAGCGATATCTTGAATGATTCCAAAAATAATCTCTTCTGGGCTAAAAGGTTTGAGATCCTCTAGATACAGAATTACTATTATTTTAACATGCTGGGCTTCCACCATTCCCTAGTAGCACTGCCGACGTAGGGCCTACATGGTCGGCTTTGTGTGTTACCGAGGAGTTGGTAAAAAGTCACTAATAAGTCGGTAGAGTAATGGTTTGAAAGTCGAAACAAGATGGCCCCGGCCAGATTACACTTTTCGCGCCCTCTAGTGACTAGAATTAGTATTACTATATTCATTGACCCCGACAAATTTAAAATTTTCAGGTTTTTTTCCATTGTTTATAAAATAGCATTCCGATTATGAATAAAACCAATCTAGTAAGAATTTGGTTTACAGTTTAATTAAATAAGTAATTAACTGTAGTGTTCAAGTCTTGGTGGATTAATTAGGCGAGATATACTAATCAGTATCCAAGATTTATTCTACTATATGATTCTGGTCATTCGTTACATTGGGTGACAAGGATGCCGCTTGAGTGCGGATAAAGAAGTGAGGAATGTTCTCTCCTATATCTCATGCATAGAAAATGGGGGTTACAATCAATCGATATCTGAGGATGGGGCGCCATCTAGGTTGTGTTTGGAATAGGCGGGAATTACGAATATAGCAATACTCTCCCGTGAGATTAAAACCCAGTGACTGTATGAGTCTTAAGATAATGTGAGGGTTTAACAATAAAATTCGAAGATCATTGGCAACTTGTCATATTGCGCTATGTATTTGTAACAGTTTGGTTGAGCTTAATGAGGTAGATTGTAATTCAGATTTAACTTCGTTTAACTCACTATTTTATACTGTCCTTTATGAGGTTATTGTTATTGTGGTGAAAAGTTTGTTTAAAGTCATTATTTATACTGTCCTTTATGAGGTTATTGTTATTGTGGTGAAAAGTTTGTTTAAAGCCATTATTTATACTGTCCTTCACGAGGTTATTGTTATTATGGTGAAACTTGGTTTAGCTGCTGTCTCATAGGTTGAGCCTTTCAGGCGCTCGTCTGTTTCGGAGTGGGCGGCGGCGAATTGGTGTCGCGGATGTGGTGGTGGTCCTTGGGACCAGTGACCCTCGCATTAATTATTATTTTACCGGTCCCACTATAAATTAAATTTCTAAAATGGTGAGAATATAAAGCACGTAAATACACAAAAGTAAAGAAGCTGAAAATTCTAATTGAATTTGAATTTTTTACTGTAGGAAAAAGTAGCATATAACAATCCATAACAGTTAACTTTTATTTCTTATCACAATTTTTCAACTAGTTGCCACTAAATATCAATCAACATGTCTAATGATATTTGAAGTTCTTAATCCTTTTCTGAACTATCCTTATTCCTTATTGCATTTTACATAAATTCGGTGGCAATATCTTCTCTCGCTATCAGTAAGCCAGATCAAAATCTTGTAATGTGACCATACACTACTGAGAAATACGACTACTGACAACTAGTACTGGCTATGGTCTAGACTGTTGACTACAAGAGACTCATTCTAGAGTATAGACGCTAGACAAGATCAATAGTTAATAGAATACAAAACTTTTGTAGGGAAGTTGTAGCCAAGGAGTTAACTACCTAGGAGTAGAATTGGTAGAAAATGTGTTGAGCTAGAAAAATTTTAATAAGGAACCCCGAATTTATAAACTGGTCCCACCGTCTATTTTTTCCAAAAACCATAATTAATAAAGTGCTCCCTGATACCACTGACCCCAACTTTTGGAATAAATAAACTGGTCCGAGCAATTAATAAACTGGTTTGGGACTTGTAAACCTGTCTTATTTCCTACCCTGTAGTGACGAGCCCATGTAAACAATAAAGATGGCCGCGAGCTACACGGACGCTCAGGAGGTTTAAGCCTCGGTCTTTAGTGTATCGGGGAGACGCGGAGTCGGGGACTCGGGGTCCGAGTAACGGGAGTTTCTGAAGCGTTTGCAAATCTAATTTAAATTTATATTTTTATTATTATGTAACCGATTTATATTACTGAACGAATTGTACCTTATAATGTAGCAGACCACCCTAAAAGTTAGGCCAAGGTTTTTCAACTGTTGCTGATATTTAACTAGTTATGCCACCACATGGATATTTTAAAATCATTTCCTAACATTAGAGTAAGGTACAAACTTCGGCGTATGAGCCTGAGGTTAGGAAAAAACATTGCTTTGGTGACGATGGCCTAGGTTGGCAAACTAAGAAAAAACTCTTGGCTACAGAGCTGCCAGAATACAAAGTTTTAGGAAGACAAAATAGTAAAATATTGCTAGTCCATTCTTAAACAAAATTATACGTTCTTTCTGGACTGGTACAGTTTTACTACCCCCATAATTGCAAAGGCCTATTAATAATTATCTTAATGTTCTTTTTATTAATGAGCTTAAGTTGTAAATTGCTTATGCCTATTAATAATTATCTTAATGTTCTTTTTATTGATGAGCTTAAGTTGTAAATTGCTTATGCCTATTAATAATTATCTTAATGTTCTTTTTATTGATGAGCTTAAGTTGTAAATTTTTAATTTGATACTTTCATAGTAACGTTAATTAAACCTTCAATACCTTGATTTAACTTTTCATTTATAATCCTTATTTAATTTAAGGATGATGTCAGTTTGTTAGTCTCGTTAATTTAATTCCCCCTTTCCCACAGAGAGGGTCTGAAAATTTAAACCACTTGGCAGAGACTGGAGATCTTCAACATTCAGTGACAGACTCTGAATCTCAATGGGCATTTAAAAAACTGTATAAATTTAAATTGAAATTTCAAATTATAATTATATACTTTTTGTTTGATACGTTGATATTAACGTAATCAATCCTTGAATACTCTATTGGTACTATCAAAACCATCGTTAAATTTATTACTTAAATAATATAATTTTTTTAAATATAATAATCAAATTAGCGACTTATAATTAGTTAACTTTAAATGAGTATGTTTCATTGATTAAAATTACATTTCTAAAAATTGTTAGGTTGATAGCACTTTCATGTTTCATGTAGAAATTTCATATTTCCGTGGATGGAGAGATGAACACGTTGATTCCGTTTGTCGTTGATTGAAATTAGATTCATTTTGATCATAAATTTCATTTTATATTTTGAGTTGTTGATTTTATGAGATTGTTGATTTTATTTTTATAATTATCACTTACGTAACTGATATTAGTAGATGAACCCAGCGAGAGTGGAAACTGCCAAAATGATTAGTTGATTCCGTTTGTCGTTGTTTGAAATTAGTTTCAATTTGATCATAAATTTCATTTTATATCTTTGAGTTGTTGATTTTATTTTTATAATTATCACTTACGTAACTGTTATTAGTAGATGAACCCAGCGAGAGCGGAAACTGCCAAAATGATTAGTTAATTTTGCAAAGAATCTGCAATTTAATTCTGCAAAAATCTACCTATTATTTTATGTCAGTTCCGTTAAGTGATCATTTAATTTTAAACTTGCCAAACAAATAGTGAGCAATGGTACCTCAGTCCCAAACTAAATATAGTTTTAAAACGCTGACTCTGAGTTTTATTTTGTTAATACATTTAATTTAATTAGTAAATCAACCTCACTAACTTTTAAGCAGACGAGTCTTCAAAAACGATACCATTGGTGAAATTAGAAAACTCTCTCTGCTTAGCGCGCCTTCTGTCGGGGAGAACTTTAATTTCTTTTTTGATTAATATGATAATATTAATTGTAATGTTTAATTTCCCAAGTAGAAATCTAATCTTGCCTAAGATTAAAAAGATATAAAATAATTATAAATTGCAAAAAAAATTGCAAGCAACTGTCTCTCCTCCTCTAGCGCGATACAATATATATTCGACAGCATCCAGTGGCGCGCGTCGGGGAGGTGGGGGGGGTCCATATCTAAAGCCAGACAGCTCTCTCTCTCACTCTCGTCTCGTGGCGGGCGTCGGGGAGGTCGGGGGGGGGGGGGTCCATATCGTTCTACCTTGCTCTTCTCTTGACTATAATTTATCTCGCTCTATATTACAAGCAAGCGTGGCTTCGTGTTAGAGCGCGCGGCCGGGCGTCTTCACTGACGTCTCGTATGGATTGGGACATCGCAGGTTCGAAGCCTGGCACCGACAGAAAAATAATTTCAATTGAAATTAAATACGTTACGCCACCTATGAGGTGTAACGTGAACTACGAGTGAATTTCGAATCGAAAATTCGCGGGAAATTTAAAATTCGAAATGTTCATTTATGACAAAATTCATCAGGTCACAACATTTCCAGCCAGCCGACCAGCAGAGGTCGGAACAATACTTTTCAGCTCTAAAGAGCGCGAAAAGTAAAAATGCACGCCAAGTAATAGAAGCATTCCAATAGGTCATTTAGATAACAGGAAGAAGCGTTAGCATTTTTAATATTCTGCTTATATCCTCGAGAGTTTGTCATCTCGCTACAATAGCCGCGATAATCGCGTAAGGATTGAGGTCATTGTCTGATTCCACCTCTGGAAACTGCTTTTTAACAAGCGTTAACGCTCCAGGGAATTTGCGGTGATTTTTAAGATAACCCATCATTTCTATGTGAGTTTCACTTTCGGCTCGAGTATTTTTCTTTTCAACAATAGCGATATCTTGAATGATTCCAAAAATAAGCTCTTCTGGGCTAAAAAGTTTGAGATCCTCTAGATACAGAATTACGAATTATTTTAACATGCTGGGCTTCCACCATTCCCTAGTAGCACTGCCGACGTAGGGCTTACATGTTCGGCTTTGTGTGTTACCGAGGAGTCACTAAAAAGTCGGGAAAGTAATGGTTTGAAAGTCGAAAAAATGCACGCCAAGTAATAGAAGCATTCCAATAGGTCATTTAGATAACAGGAAGAAGCGTTAGCATTTTTAATATTCTGCCTATATCCTCGAGAGTTTGTGATATCGCTACAATAGCCGCGATAATCGCGTAAGGATTGAGGTCATTGTCTGATTCCACCTCTGGAAACTGCTTTTTAACAAGCGTTAACGCTCCAGGGAATTTGCGGTGATTTTTAAGATAACCCATAATTTCTATGTGAGTTTCACTTTCGGCTCGAGTATTTTTCTTTTCAACAATAGCGATATCTTGAATGATTCCAAAAATAAGCTCTTCTGGGCTAAAAGGTTTGAGATCCTCTAGATACAGAATTACTATTATTTTAACATGCTGGGCTTCCACCATTCCCTAGTAGCACTGCCGACGTAGGGCCTACATGGTCGGCTCTGTGTGTTACCGAAGAGTTGGTAAAAAGTCACTAATAAGTCGGGAGAGTAATGGTTTGAAAGTCGAAAAAATGCACGCCAAGTAATAGAAGCATTCCAATAGGTCATTTAGATAACAGGAAGAAGCGTTAGCATTTTTAATATTCTGCCTATATCCTCGAGAGTTTGTGATATCGCTACAATAGCCGCGATAATCGCGTAAGGATTGAGGTCATTGTCTGATTCCACCTCTGGAAACTGCTTTTTAACAATCGTTAACGCTCCAGGGTATTTGCAGTGATTTTTAAGATAACACGTCATTCCTATGTGAGTTTCACTTTCGGCTCGAGTATTTTTCTTTTCAACAATAGCGATATCTTGAATGATTCCAAAAATAAGCTCTTCTGGGCTAAAAAGTTTGAGATCCTCTAAATACAGAATTACTATTATTTTAACATGCTGGGCTTCCACCATTCCCTAGTAGCACTGCCGACGTTGGGCCTACATGGTCGGCTTTGTGTGTTACTGAGGAGTTGGTAAAAAGTCACTAATAAGTCGGGAGAGTAATGGTTTGAAAGTCGAAAAAATGCACGCCAAGTAATAGAAGCATTCCAATATGTCATTTAGATAACAGGAAGAAGCGTTAGCATTTTTAATATTCTGCTTATATCCTCGAGAGTTTGTGATATCGCTACAATAGCCGCGATAATCGCGTAAGGATTGAGGTCATTGTCTGATTCCACCTCTAAAAACTGCTTTTTAACAAGCGTTAACGCTCCAGGGTATTTGCGGTGATTTTTAAGATAACCCATCATTTCTATTATTTCAGTTTGCAATGTACATTGAACTTTTGCAAAATATTTAAATGTTATATAAAATTAAGAGGGTATCCAATATTGCACGTCGCACTTAAGAATGGTCTAAGAAGCCTTCGAAAATCTATGCATTTTTAGTTTTGTTCAATCAGAGGTGGTAACGACTCGGACACATCTTCAACTATTTCAGTTTTCAATGTATATTGATCTTTTGGAAAATATTTCAAGAGGGTATGCAATATTGCACGTCGCACTCAAGAATGGTCTAAGAAGCCTTCGAAAATCTATGCAACTTTGGTTTTATTCTATCAGAGGTGGTCCCGACTCGGACACATTCTCAACTATTTCAGTTTTCAATGTACATTGAACTTTTGCAAAACATTTAAATGTTATATAAAATTAAGAGGGTATACAGTTACAGATACATTTATTGCACGTCGCGCTCAAGAATGGTACAAGAAGCCTTCGAAAATCTATGCAACTTTAGTTTTGTTACCTCTCCGTGTGACGTAGTCCAGGAGAGGTTCTGTAACGGCCGTGTCTGTGTGTGTGTGTGTGTCTGTCTGTCTGTCTGTCTGTCTGTCCGTTGTTACACCCACGTGACCGCGTTCGCAGTTTGCGTATCGGAGCAAACGTGTTCGCCATTTCCGAACTGCTTTCGCAGTCACGGAAATGGCTCCTCTACTTGAGTTCTCACACCACCATCTTCTGGTCTTTGTCCATCCCACACAGACACCAGTCTGTTCTTACTGGCTTCTAATCACCACCATCTTCTGGTCTTCGTCCATTCCACTTGGACACCAGTCTGTACATAATGGCTTCTAATCACCACCATCTTCTGGTCTTCGTCCATTCCACTTGGACACCAGTCTGTACATACTGGCTTCTAATCATCACCATCTTCTGTTTTTTGTCAATCCCACATTGACACCAGTCTGCACTTACACTGGCTTCTAACACCACCATCTACTGGTCTTCCGTCTATTCCACATAGACACCAATCTGTCTCATTGGCTTCTACTCCATTATCATCGTTTGGTTTTAGGATATACGCGGCGATCAGCTAGGGTTACGAGAAACGTCTAGCCTCCCTATGGTGGGATCGCCACCAAAGGTTTTCGCAATTGCGCTTTTTCCTTACTATTATAATGGAAACGAATCGTATATATACCCCAAAATTGGAAGAAAGTGGGCAAGAGGGGTACCCTTCACTTTAAACGTCAATATTAGCAAAGTGTGAGATGATAATAGGTATAACTTTATTTTAAACGATTTAACTATTATTAATGTTAATTATTGAAGATTAAAATAATTAAAAATAATTATATTTATTTAAATATTAAAGATAAACCTCTCGTGCAAAGAGAGAGATTATCATCGCCTCCTATATCTGCCAAGGCCCGTGAATGCGATATATTTCATTCATTGCCTCCTATATCTATCAAGGCCCGTGCATTGCGATGTATTTTTCAAAACAACAACCAAAATGGGAAGCTCCTCTCAGAAACATAATAATTTCTTTTCTCTGTATATGAAATGAAAATATGGATAATATTGCGCTCCTTCTTTAATGCCTGTCTGTTAATATTTTACGTAGTAGTAATACGTTTTTAGCGAAGTTTAGAGAGGATAAACATAAGCGAGATTGTTTCGGAAAAAAAATACTGCTTCCACTAATGGGTTTATACTCCTTGTGTCTGTGTGTGTCCGTCCATTGTTACACTAGTGCGTCGCGTTAGCAGTTAGCCTTGAGTTGATGTGTTAAGAAATCATACAGAACCTTAATATTCCCTTTTTCCATAATATAAAGTGAATATGTGGAAGTATTTTTCGTAATTATGATGCATTAAGTACTTTTGTAGCTTTAAAGCTCTGTTTCATTTTGATATTCCAAAGATTTTTTTTAATATTGTTATTTGAAATGGCTGTTTACATATTGCTTAAGCTATACTACATCTGTATATAGAATAATCCTTGGTTTAGTGATTTCATGAAGAAAACTAAGACCTAGACTCCGGCGGGTATAACAAGTATTATCCGCAATAGGCTTAGTGAAATAAAGAGTGAATAATTGAGGCCTGAGGTGAAGTAAACTTGTGGCTTTGATTTTCGTGTCTGTAATGAAGAGACATCAACGGTTCAGAGTGAGCCGAAAGTTAAATACACTCTTAAATAATCATGTAAAGATTTTATAATGGAAGAAAACATCATGGTGGCAATTTAACTAGTAAAAGGGCTAATGGTGAACGGGTAGTAGCTACAGACTTATTATTCTCTTTATGGTGCGCATTGACTATTAGTTCGTCTAGCTACAATTTAGCTTTGGTGTTATTTAACGTTAACATTCATGTTGCAAACTAAGAATATTGTTGAGGTGAGACGAGACGATAGTGTTTACACTGCAAACCAGTTGTGAATGTAGCTATCAGAATATAGGCTAAACAGCTGAAGCGCAGACTTCATTTCCTGTTCTTTTCCCCATTGACTGATTTCCATGTGTCCAAGATTTATCCTTACTGGATGTAAAATGTCGTCTGCTTTACTGTACATTCGCTATGTTTGGAATACTGCTTCAATATTTCGTAAATTTTTACTTCAAAAAAAAAAGAAATAATTCCATATCTAGGTAAATAAGTTTGTAGTAGTAGACCTCTTGACACGGAGAGGTAATATTTTGGTTTTCCCAACTTGTTCTATCAGAGGTGGTAACGACTCGGACAAACTCTCAACTATTTCAGTTTTCAATAAACATTGAACTTTTGGAAAATATTTGAATGTTATACAAAATTAAGAGGGTATCCAATATTGCACGTCGCACTCAAGAATGGTCTAAGAAGCCTTCGAAAATCTGCGCAACTTTAGTTTTGTTATATCAGAGGTGGTAACGACTCGGACACACTCTGTGCTATTTCAGTTTTCAATGTACATTGAACTTTTGGAAAGTATTTGTATGTTATATAAAATTAAGAGGGTATCCAATATTGCACGTCGCACTCAAGAATGGTCTAAGAAGCCTTCGAAAATCTATGCAACTTTGGTTTTATTCTATCAGAGGTGGTCCCGACTCGGACACACTCTCAACTATTTCAGTTTTCAATAAACATTGAACTTTTGGAAAATATTTCAATGTTATATAAAATTAAGAGGGTATGCAATATTGCACGTCGTGCTCAAGAACGGTCTAAGAAGCCTTCGAAAATCTATGCAACTTTAGTTTTGTTCTATCAGAGGTGGTCCCTACTCGGACACATTCTCAACTATTTCAGTTTTCAATAAACATTGAAGTCTTGGAAACTATTTGAATGTTATACAAAATTAAGAGGGTATCCAATATTGCACGTCGCACTCAAGAATGGTCTAAGAAGCCTTCGAAAATCTATGCAACTTTAGTTTTGTTCTATCAGAGGTGGTAACGACTCGGACACATTCTCAACTATTTCAGTTTTCAATAAACATTGAACTTTTGGAAAATATTTGTATGTTATATAAAATTAAGAGGGTATCAAATATTGCACGTCGCACTCAAGAATGGTCTACGAAGCCTTCGAAAATCTATGCATTTTTAGTTTTGTTCAATCAGAGGTGGTAACGACTCGGACACATTCCCAACTATTTCAGTTTTCAATAAACATTGAAGTTTTGGAAACTATTTGAATGTTATACAAAATTAAGAGGGTATCCAATATTGCACGTCGCACTCAAGAACGGTCTAAGAAGCCTTCGAAAATCTATGCAACTTTCGTTTTGTTCTATCAGAGGTGGTTACGACTCGGACACATTCCCAACTATTTCAGTTTTCAATAAACATTGAACTTTTGGAAACTATTTGAATGTTATACAAAATTAAGAGGGTATCCAATATTGCACGTCGCACTCAAGAATGGTCTAAGAAGCCTTCGAAATTCTATGCATTTTTAGTTTTGTTCAATCAGAGGTGGTAACGACTCGGACACATTCCCAACTATTTCAGTTTTCAATAAGCATTGAACTTTTGGAAAATATTTGAATGTTATATAAAATTAAGAGGGTATACAATATTGCACGTCGTACTCAATAATGGTACAAGAAGCCTTCGAAAATCTATGCAACATTGATTTTGTTCTATCAGTGGTGGTCCCGACTCGGACTAATTCTCACTTATTTCAGTTTGCAATGTACATTGAACTATTGCAAAATATTTAAATGTTATATAAAATTAAGAGGGTATCCAATATTGCACGTCGTGCTCAAGAACGGTCTAAGAAGCCTTCGAAAATCTATGCAACTATAGTTTTGTTCTATCCGAGTTGGTCCCGACTCGGACACACTCTCAATTATTTCAGTTTTCAATAAACATTGAACTTTTGGAAAAAATTGAATGTTATACAAAATTAAGAGGGTATCCAATATTGCACGTCGCACTCAAGAACGGTCTAAAAAGCCTTCGAAAATCTATGCAACTTTGGTTTTATTCTATCAGAGGTGGTCCCGACTCGGACACATTCTCAACTATTTCAGTTTTCAATAAACATTGAACTTTTGGAAAATATTTAAATGTTATATAAAACTAAGAGTTCATGCAATATTGCACGTCGCACTCAAGAATGGTACAAGAAGCCTTCGAAAATCTATGCAACTCTAGTTTTGTTCTGTCAGACTTGGTCCCGACTCGGACACAATCTCAACTATTTCAGTTTTCAATAAACATTGAACTTTTTGAAAATATTTCAATGTTATATAAAATTAAGAGGATATACAGTTACAGATACATATATTGCACGTCGAGCTCAAGAATGGTCCAAGAAGTCTTCGAAAATCTATGCAACTATAGTTTTGTTCTATCAGAGTTGGTCCCGACTCGGAAACACTCTCAACTATTTCAATTTCCAATAAACATTGAACTTTTGCAAAACATTTAAATGTTATATAAAATAAAGAGTACATACATTTACAGATGCATATATTGCACGTCGCGCTCAAAAATGGTCTAAGAAGCATTCGAAAATCTATGCAACTTTGGTTTTATTCTATCAGAGGTGGTCCCGACTCGGACACATTCTCAACTATTTCAGTTTTCAATAAACATTGAACTTTTTGAGAATATTTGAATGTTTTATAAAATTAAGAGAGTATGCAATATTGCACGTCGCACTCAAGAATGGTACAAGAAGCCTATGAAAATCTGTGCAACTCTAGTTTTGTTCCATCAGAGGCCGTCCCAACTCGGACACATTCTCAACTATTGCAGTTTTCAATGTACATTAACCTTTTGCAAAAAATTTGAATGTTATATAAAATTAAGAGGGTATGCAATATTGCACGTCGTACTCAAGAATGGTACAAGAAGCGTTCGAAAATCTATTTAACTCTAGTATTGTTCTATCAGACTTGGTCCCGACTCGGACACATTCTGAAGTCCTTAGATCAAAGATTCAGGGTATTATATGACATGCACGTGCATTAGTAAAAAGTGAAAGTTAAGATAAATAAAAGAGAAAATGAGGGGATAGAAAAATAAGGGTAAAGGCCGATGCTCTGGCCAAAATTACAAATTGGTAAAAACACGAACTTTGAATATGGGGGTGAAAAATAGAAATGGAACTTTGAAACCTAGCTAGGAGTCCTGACTTGGACGTAAAAGAATAATCACTTTGGAATGGGCTAGCGAAGAAGCTAGAAGTCCTTAGTCGAGCATAAGAAATAAAAAGAAATGAAGCTCAGACCTAGGCAAGGAGCTATAGCCTTCGGACATAATAATTAAAAAATGGAACTTAGGAAAAGGAAAAGGTATCACGGAAATAATGGAATAAAGGAAAAGGTTTAGATACCACGGAAATAAAAGAATGGAAAAGGTTTAGATACCACGGAAAAAATAATACAAATGAAAAGTTAAAGTAAAGGAACAGTTTGAAAAATAAAAGAATTTGAGTTGATTGGAATTGAATAAAACCTTGAATTCGTCTACAGCAAAAAACTGAGTGACTTTGTTATTGATTGGAGTGATTCTTATAAGTTACGCGACGAACGGGGACTTAAGGTTTCGATTTTTCAGTCGGTCGGAACACTTATAAAAATTTGAGCTCTCCCAAAAATTAAAAGTAACGGATTAAGAGAGTAAAGCTATGAAAGCGAAACATGGTGCCGAAACCCGGGATTGAGTGTACGTAAGAACCTTTAGATTAATAACAAAAATTAGCAAAAAAAAACAAAAATGGCAACGGACTTAGAAAGAAATAAAATAAAACGGGACGCCGTAAGACGGTCTATGAAAAAAGCCTTAGACGCTATAAAAACTGAACTGGGAAATGAAGAAGTGGATGAAGAAGTAATTGCGAACAACTTAGCTCAAGTGACGGCAAGAGAAGGTAAAATTATAAAACTGAACGAAACAATCTCGAAATTAATTACGGACGGTGATAAACTTGCTGCGGAAGTGAAAGACGAGGAAGACTGGATAGAATTTTCAACGTACTGGACAGAGCGTGCAAAAAGATGGCTCGCGAGTAGCAAAGAAGACGAGACGGCGACGGAAAACAACAGCGCGAGCGTCCAACCAACAGTATCCGGAAATCAAACTCCAGCAACTGTGAAATTGCCTCAAATCAGTATCAGGAGATTCAGCGGTGGACTAGAAAATTGGCAATGATTCTGGCCTCAGTTCAACGTAGCAGTCAATCAACAACAACTGGATGCAGCGGCTAAGTTGATATATTTACGTTCTTATTTAGAAGGTCAAGCCGAAAAGGCTATTGACGGTAAAGAACATTTTAAAATAGCGGCAGATATTTTAGAAGAAAGATATGGTAGAAAAGAAATGATAACTAGTGCACGAATTAATAATTTGTTAAAATTAAAACCAGTTCATGATTCAACTAATGTTGAAGCATTGAGGCACTTGCACGATTCTTGCCAAATAGAAGTTAGAAGTTTAGAGGCGTTAGGACAACTCACAGTTCAAAATATGGAATTATACGCGCATATTTTAGGGGGATTAATTCCATTGGATTTGTTAGAAGAGTTTGGGAAAGAGGATAAAGAAAGGGGATCTTGGACAGTAGATAATGTGTTGAACTTTTTAAGGAAAACGGTAGAAAGAAAAGAACAGGCTATGGCTATACATAGAACAGGGAGAATGCAAATAAAGCAGAGTCAACCCCAAAAAGATAAACCCAAGCCCTCACAAAATACCCACCTAAAATCACTGGCGTCAGCCACGGCTCTAAGTATTCCCAGTACAAATACCAGATATCCTTACAATTGTGTGTTTTGCAATGAATCGCATCCCTATTATACCTGTATGAAAGTTCCCGTAAAAGAAAAAAGGGAAATAGCAATACGTCGAAGGCTGTGTTTTTTGTGTTTGAGAAGTGGTCATACAGCGAGTCCTTGCAAAACAAAGTTTAGACAATGTCAAAATTGTGGGAGATCACACAAAAAAATTCTTTGCATGGATATGGATAGATATCATTACAATCAAAACAGGCAGGGGTTTAATAGGCCTAATGGAAGACAGGACAGACAAATTCCTGAAAGTAGCGATGCAAGTCAGGATAATCAAAAACAAAATAGTGCAGGTGAATCAAACCCATCTACAAGTCAAAGTAATAATGAAAATGTTAGAACGTACAGTGCATTAGCACATGATGAAGAAACAGAGGGTGGTGAAATTTACTTGCAAACCTTGAGAGCGGTTATGATAGGCCCAAATGGGGAGGAAGATAATGTGCAGTGTTTACTCGACGGGGGAAGCCACAGATGCTTTGTTAGAGAAGAAATCGTAAATCAGTTAAAGTTAGAAGAAATAGGAGACGAGACCCTGAATGTATTTCCTTTCGAACGAGAAACACCCATAGTTTCCAACAGACGTAGATTTAAGCTTATCATGAAAAATTGTGAAACTGAAGAAATTGTTGAGATAACTGCGCTTGAAACCCCGTCCATATCAGGTACAAATTTGGCGGTGCCATCAGGTCATATAGTGGAAGAATTAAAAGAAAGAGGTTATCAATTGTTGACACTCGAGAAAAGAAGAGAAGAGAAAAGGATGATAAAATAGATGTTTTAATTGGAGCTGATTATTTTTGGAAAATAGCGCAGGGGGAGGTGGAGAGAATTAATGAGTCGTTGGTTGCGATAGATACGAAACTGGGATGGACCCTGCATGGGGGGAAGACACAAAAAATAGAGTGGGAGCTCATGCTATAGCTGTTATGAAAGTATCGGTGGATTCGGTTAGTGAAGAAGACTTGTTGTCGAAACAAATGAAAGCCTTTTGGGATAATGAGTCGATTGGCATTTTGGATAATGCTCATTCGGCAAAAGGAATTGAAGAAAATGAAGTATTGAAAGAGTTTAATGAAAAAGTTGAATATAAAAAAGGACAATATGAAGTAGCTTTACCCTGGAAAAAGGAAGTACAATTTCTAGGTGATAATTATGAGGTAGCAAAAAGGCGAACTTGGAATTTGATCAAAAAATTAGAAACGAATCCAATTAAGTTGAAAGCGTATGATGAGGTTATTCATGAGCAACTAGAATCAGGAATAATTGAAAGAGTCCCAAATAAGTTTGAGTACCCCCCACCAAAGGGACCATTATACTATTTACCACATCAGGGAGTGTTTAGGAAGGAAAGAGATACAACAAAGTTAAGAATTGTTCAGGACGCGTCTTCTCACGCAAAAGGCATGTCCTCGCCAAATGATTGTTTGGAGGCAGGACCAAATTTACTGCCGGACCTTTTTCGTATATTGGTGCGATTTAGGGAGAAAAAAGTAGGAATAACGGGGGACATAGCCAAAGCCTTTCACACTATAGAGATCGCGGAGAAAGACAGGAACGCCTTGAGTTTTCTTTGGATTGAGGGCTTAGATCACCAACAAAAACAAAATTTAGTAGAGTATCGAATGACTAAAGTCCCCTTTGGGGTAACCACTTCGCCCTTCATATTGAATGCGACCATTTTACACCACTTAGAGAAAACAAAAGAAAAATACCCCGCGGAAAGTGAAAGTTTAGGAAAAGATAGATATGTTGATGATTTGGTTACGACAAAGGATAACCTCGAGGAGGCTGACCAATTGATCAATGATACAACCAAGATATTGTCTGAAGCGGGAATGAATTTGAGAAAAATAAGAAGTAATTCGAAAGAAATAAGAACTAAGTGGGGATCACATGATAAAAGTCAGGAAGAGAAGGGTCTACCTAATCCTACAAATACCAAGGTTTTGGGGATGTTATGGGATGAAATGACAGACAATTTGTCTTATGAAGTTACGTCACTTTTGGAATTTATGATAAATAAAGAAAATACTAAAAGAGGAGTACTGAGAGCTGTCGCACGTATCTTTGACCCTATGGGTTTATTGGCCCCGTTCACAATCCGGGCAAAATTCATATTTCAAGAACTGTGGGTTAGAAAAATAGACTGGGATGAGGATTTACCTAAAGACTTAGAAACGAAATTTAATGATTGGTGTAATGAACTATCAAAATTGATAGAATTTGAAATACCCAGGTTTTTTTTATAAAAATCAATTAGATTTGAAACCAGAAGCAATAGAATTGCATGGTTTTGTAGACGCAAGCGAACGTGCATATGCGACAGTGTTCTATTTAAAATGTATGTATCCTAATGGTGAAATTAATTCAATATTGATCGCGTCTAAAGTAAGAGTAACCCCGTTGGGGAATCAAAAATTAACAATACCACGGCTAGAACTGATGGGTGCATTAATAGGCGCTCGATTAAACAATACATTAATGGACACGTTGACAATTAAGCCACAAAAAGTAATAATGTGGTCAAATTCGGAAATAGTATTAGCATGGATCCGCGGATCTCCTAGCCGATGGAAACAGTTTGTCCAAAACAGAGTGCGCGAAATACAAACGCGAACGGAAACAGAAATATGGCATCATTGTCCGGGCAAAGAAAACCCCGCTGACCTTCCAACTCGAGGGAAGTCTTTAGAAGAAATCGCCTCAAGCGATCTTTGGTTGCATGGACCAACTTGGCTTAGAGAACATATAGATCTAGTAAATGAAGAGAATAATTTTGGAGAAAAGCAAGAATTGCCTATTGAAATACAGGATGAGTTAAAAAAGAAAGAAGTAGTCGCTTATATGAATCCGGTACAGAAATATGAAGGGTTATTGAATTTAAAAAAGTATAGCAGTTTGAACCAAGTCCTAAACATAACGGCGTGGATTATGCGTTTCATCCATAACACAAGGAATAAGGTACAAGAAAGAAAAAAGGGTCCGATGACAGGGGAAGAAATAATGAATGCTGAAATATTTTGGGTGAAAAAAGCGCAAAAAGAAGATTTCTTTGATGAAGTAAAATGTTTGGAAAATGGACAAGAAATATCGAGAAAATCAAGTATCACATCACTGAACCCGTTTTTGGATAAACAAGGGGTCATGTGTGTGGGAGGGCGCTTAGACGCGGCAAAAATGACTTACCGAGAGCGACACCCGTGGATATTGTCAGGAACTCATCAACTATCATATTTAATTGGATGGCAAACACACGTAAGATTGAAACATGCAGGTAAAAGCGAAGTATTGACGGAAATTAGAGAACACTATTGGATACCAAAGATCAGGCAATTAGTGAATAAAGTCATTTATTCATGCCCAAGATGCAAGCGATATAAAGCCAAGCCTATGAAAGCAGAAATGGCGCCACTTCCGGACGCAAGGATCAACCCAGCTCCACCCTTCCAAACCAGATAAAAAATGTTACTTCGTAGTTTTCACCTGCGCAGTAACGCGTGCTGTCCACCTAGAATTAGTTACGGACCTCACAACAGAAGCCTTTCTCATGGCATTTCGACGGTTTATTGCGCGAAGAGGAGTGGTCAAAATAATTTACAGCGATAACACGGCAAATTTTAAACGCACAGACGCGGATCTAAAAATCTTGCAAGAAAAAATGAGAAGTCCAGAAGCAATGGAATATTATGGAAGTTTAAAAATAAAGTGGAGATACATAGCTGACAGGGCCTCCTGGTGGGGGAGATTTTGGGAAAGGATGGTGCGGTCCGTTAAGGAACCCCTCCGCAAGATACTAGGAAGAGCCCACCTAACATACGAAGAAATAGAGACTCTTCTCATTGAAATTGAAGCGACAATAAACTCCCGCCCTATAACATACATCTATGAAGACCCAGGAGAGCCAAGGCCATTAACACCAGCTCATTTTTTAGTGGGAAAAAGACTGACAATTGGATCCGTTGGAAAACCAATTATTTGCTAGAGTTGAGATCGGCTCATCACCGAACACAATTGAAAGGTGAACCGAGTAAAGAATTAAAATTAAATGTTGTTTTGGTAGAAGACGCTATGAAACCACGAGCAATGTGGAAATTAGCTGTAATAGAACAATTAATGAGAGGTAGGGACGAAATCATACGTTCATGTATGATAAGACTGCCGAACGGTAATCGACTACGTCGACCCGTTCAACTTTTATATCATTTAGAAATTTAAATTTGACGAAAGACAACTCTCTTCCTTGAACTACTAAAATCGTAGTTCAAGGGGGGGGAGGATGTTGAAAATAAGTGTATGAATTTTAATTGATGTGCATTTTTTTATGAATGTTTTAATAAGAATTAGGCCTAATTCACGCGCGCGCAAAAATAGTCATGTTTTTTGTGTTTGCATTCATTTGTGTTTATATTCATTTGTGTTAATATTCATTTGTGTTTTATATTTTTTCTAAACCTTGGATTATTATCGTTCCTTGCAAAAACAGTATAGAAAGCTTTAGTCGGATATTTGTGTAAGAAAAAATAAGTATAACTGCTTTAAACAGAATCTTTGACCAAAGGGATCGGTTCGCTTGAAAAACAAAGTAATAAAATTTGTTAGCTTGGATAGGACAGATCAAAGATTCAGGGTATTATATGACATGCACGTGCATTAGTAAAAAGTGAAAGTTAAGATAAATAAAAGAGAAAATGAGGGGATAGAATAATAAGGGTAAAGGCCGATGCTCTGGCCAAAATTACAAATTGGTAAAAACACGAACTTTGAATATGGGGGTGAAAAATAGAAATGGAACTTTGAAACCTAGCTAGGAGTCCTGACTTGGACGTAAAAGAATAATCACTTTGGAATGGGCTAGCGAAGAAGCTAGAAGTCCTTAGTCGGGCATAATAAGAAATAAAAAGAAATGAAGCTCAGACCTAGGCAAGGAGCTATAGCCTTCGGACATAATAATTAAAAAATGGAACTTAGGAAAAGGAAAAGGTATCACGGAAATAATGGAATAAAGGAAAAGGTTTAGATACCACGGAAATAAAAGAAATGGAAAAGGTTTAGATACCAATATATTAACTAATTCTAATGACCTTAACATAACCGATGTCAATATCATTCATTTGAATATACGCAGCTTAAGAAAACATTTTGATGAACTAAGCATTTTTTTGGAATCTTTCCCTATCGATTTGGATATTATTGTGTTAACCGAAACGTTTCAAATCGTAGATTTTTCACCATTTTACCTTGAAGGCTATAATATTATGAGTTTAGATAAATATTTGAATAAGAATGATGGCGTCATCGTATACACTAGAACTGATATTCAAATCACGAAGCTTCAGATTACCTTCCCTGGTGCTTCCATATTAGCAATAAACTGTACTTTTCTTAATCATGTCTCATATAACATAATTGCGTGTTATAGATCCCCTAGTAATGATACCGCTGAATTTTTGAATTCCTTAAACCATAGCCTCGCAGAAACGAATCTGCCAAATAATGTAATATGGATAGGAGATATTAATATTGATATTTTAAATCAAAACGAAAAAGTTAACTCCGACTATACTACCATACTATATGATAATGGTTTCAATGCATACATTAAAGGACCCACAAGAGTAACTGAATCCTCTGCCACATGCATAGATCACATCTTTATTAAAAAAAATGATAACAGTGTTATAAAATCACTTATATATGAAACCGGAATTACTGACCACTTCGCAACTATAATCGGTATCCCTAACATAAAAAGTATTCATCCTAGAACAGAAAGGAATGCTACTCAGATAAATTCGACCATTGATTATGATTTACTTTTATCGATGATTAAAAACGAAACGTGGTCTAGTGTTTTAGCAACCGTAGATTGCAATGTAGCTATAAATAATTTTATAAAGATCCTACAAAGTTACATTGATAGAGCGACAAAAATCAAAAGAATTAAAATAACTCATGATCATCTTAAACTAAAACCATGGATAACGAAAGGTTTGATTAATTCTATCCGTAAACGAGATGATATGGCGAATAAGCTAAAAGCACAACCATTTAATCATAGGCTTAGGGATCAATATAAACAATACAGAAATTCACTTTCTACTCTAATCAGATCTGTTAAATATAAATATTTTAAAAACAGTATCATTAATGCTAATAACGACCCAAAAAAAATATGGAAAGCAATTAACGAAGCCACCCTTAAAACCAGAAAGCAAAATTCAGAAATAAAAATTAGAGTCGATGGGCATTCCTATTCTAGTAAAGATAATGCGAAAATGTTTGCCGATAGTTTCAAACTTCTTTTCAACAAGTGGTTATAACCTGGCAGAAAAAATGCTTATTCATAAAAATATTCAAAATCCATGGGTCGATATTCCTATAAATCAACACCACCAACCCATAAACAGTTTATTTTTTAACCCAGTAATAGCAAGTGATGTTCAAACGTGTATCCAAGGTTTAAAAAATTCCAGCTCTAGAGGCTACGATAACATTGATGTTAAAGTGTTGAAACGATTGAAACATATCATCTCGTTGCCATTGACTCATACTATAAATCTAAGTCTCACGATGGGTATTTTTCCTGCCATCTTTAAAAAAGCTATTATTATCCCAATTTACAGATCTGGTAGTAAAAGTGATATAGGAAACTACAGACCTATCAAATTGCTCAGAACATTTCTAAAATATTTGAATCTTTGATTAAAAAACCACTTGTAGACTTCTTAGAAAGCACAAACTATTTCTCTAACAATCAATTCGGGTTTAGGAAAAAAACTTCAGCACTAGTGACGCAATAACAGAAGTTACTAACTTCCTTTACAACTCTATAGACAAAAATCTCAAAACCATCGGAGTTTTTCTAGATCTAAAGAAAGCTTTTGATACCGTTTCACACGAGAAATTAATAACACAAATAAATAATCCAGGGACTAGAGGAATACCTCTAAAATGGTTCAAGATTTACCTCGCTCATAGAGAGTCCATGGTTAAGGTAGCTACCACGTATAGTAATCCTCAACCTTTAAAATATGGAATCCCCCAGGGAACTATTTTCGGCCCAGTACTATTTCTAATTTATATGAATGACATATGCGATTATAATATACAAGGAAAACTGACAACCTTTGCCGACGACACGACTTTACTATTCGCAGGTAACTCATGGACCGAAGTATTCCAAAAAACTCAAGAGCACTGAGAGAAAAATGTACTGTCAAATTTACAGAAAATTACTGGAAGCATTGGATGCCAGAAGTATTCAGTAATTTTTCCAGAAAAATTATGCTTTTTTCAATTCCAGAATTATTTCTGTATATTTTACTGATGGTAGGTTTTGTAAAAAGTACAGAAAGTTATCCGGCAAATTTCCCATGGTTTAGTGTTATTTCCAGGACAGTTTAAGTAATTTTTGAAGTAACTTTTACGTAAATATCACTGGAAAAGATTTGTAGATATCGCAAAAACAGTTAAGTAATTTTTAAAAGATAATGTATGTAATTTCTATGAAAACCGCACAGCATATTTTACAGTAAAATTTCTGCCAGTTTTGAAGGGAAACTTGGGTAATTCGGACATAGTAATTTCTACAGTTTCCGCAGGAAGTTCTATGTAATTTGGACATATTAATTTCTATAGTTTTCGCAGCAAGCCCTATGTAGTTTGGACATAATAATTTCAACAGTTTTCGCAGAAATCTCTATGAAAAATGGAAGTATCTCTAGAAGGTTTTTTTTTCCTTTTCACAACATAATATTTGTGGATTGCGCAGAAATTCTGATCAAAACCTGTAAAAATCGCAAAGAAAGTTTCGTTGTAGTTCACAAGGGACTATTTCTAAAAATTTCACAGGAATTGCATATTCCTGAAGTCCTATTTTTACCTCTCCGAGTGACGTATGTCACGGAGAGGTTCTAATTTCGACGTGTCTGTGTGTGTGTGTGTGTGGGTGTGTGTGTGTGTGTGTGTCTGTCTGTTGTTACACCCACGTGACCGCGTTCGCAGTTTGCAAATCGGAGCAAACGTGTTCTCAATTTCCGGAAATTTCGAAAATTGTATAACACTTACAGGCTATTACTCCATTGCCTGTCTAACATCACCAGCCTCTGGTCTTTGTCCATCCCACATGGACACCAGTCTGTACACACTGGCTTCTAATCACAATCATCTGCTGCTCTTTGTCCATCCCACATGGACACCAGTCTGTACACACTGGCTTCTAATCCCCACCCTCTTGTGGTCTTTGTCCATCCCACATGGACACCAGTCTGTCCACACTGGCTTCTAATCACCACCGTCATCTGCTCTTTGTCCATCCCACATGGACACCAGTCTGTACACCTGGCTTCTAACACCACCATCTTCTGGTCTTTGTTTTTGTCCATCCCACATGGACACCAGTCTGTATACACTGGTTTCTACACACCACCATCTTCTGGTCATTGTTTTTGTCCATCCCACATGGACACCAGTCTGCACACCTGGCTTCTACTCCATCATCATCATCGTTAAGGTTAAGACATACGCGGCGATCGGCCAGGGTTACGAGAAACGTCCGGCCTCCCTAAGGTGGGGCTTCCACCAAAGGTTCACGCAATTGCGCTGTTCTTATCCATGGCTGCGATTCGAAACCCTTATATACTACCTATTTTAGTAAGGCGAAGCAACCGGCGTATGCTTCATTTCAAACGCCAATATTAGTCAAGTCTCTCAAGAATGTTTAATTGTTCTTTTTTAAAACGATGTAACGTTCAATAAGGCGAATAACTAACGAAGAAAATATTAAATATTAATTATATTTATTTTAATATTTAAGATAATCTTGTTTCTCAATTCAAAATTAATACGGAAAGAGTTAAAAGCAGTCTATGTTTTTGTCCGTATGTGTCCGTCCGTTGTTACAGTAGTGCGCTGCGTTAGAAGTTCGTTTTGTTTTGATGTGTAAAGAAATCCAACACAACCATAATATTCCCTTTATCCTTAATATAAACTGAATATGTGGAAATATTTTTCGTAATTATGATGCATTTAGTACTTTTGTAGCTTTAAAGCTCTATTTCATTTTGATATTCCAAAGATTTTTTTTAATATTATTATTTAAAATGGATGTTTATATATTACTTAAGCTATACTACATCTGTTTATAGCATAATCCTTTCTAAAATCATAGTGAATACAAGCACAACGCTGCTATGTTGGTCAAATGAACTCTTATTTGTCAATAGGCCTAGTGAACCAAAAAGTACAAGTTGGGAAAACCAAAATTTTACCTCTCCGTGTCAAGAACATTATATAAACTTAAGTATCCAATAAAAACGTTATTATGTTTCTGAGTTGGGGTTTCCCTTTTTTGTTGTTGTTTTGAAAAATATATCGCAATGCACGGGCCTTGATAGATATAGGAGGCAATGAATGAAATATATCACAATGCTCGGGCCTTGATAGATATAGGAGGCAATGAGTGAAATATATCACAATGCACGGGCCTTGATAGATATAGGAGGCAATGAAGGAAATATATCGCATGCACGGGCCTTGGTAGATATAGGAGGCAATGATAATCTCACTCTTTGCACGAGAGGTTTATCTTTAATATTTAAATAAATATAATTATTTTTAATTATTTTAATCTTCAATAATTAACATTAATAATAGTTAAATCGTTTAAAATAAAGTTATATCTATTATCTTCTCAAACTTTGCTAATATTGACGTTTAAAGTGAAGGGTACCCCTCTTGCCCGCTTTTTTCAAATTTGGGGTATATATACGATTCGTTTCCATTATAATAGTAAGGAAAAAGCGCAATTGCGGAAACCTTTGGTGGCGATCCCACCTTAGGGAGGCTAGACGTTTCTCGTAACCCTAGCTGATCGCCGCGCATATCCTAAAACCAAACGATGATAATAGAGTAGAAGCCAATGATACAGATTGGCGTCTATGTGGAATAGACGGAAGACCAGTGGATGGTGGTGTTAGAAGCCAGTGTAAGTGCAGACTGGTGTCAATGTTGGGATTGACAAAGAACAGAAGATGGTGGTGATTAGAAGCCAGTAAGAACAGACTGATGTCCGTGTGGGATGGACAAAGACCAGAAGATGGTGGTGTGAGAACTCGAGTAGAGGAGCCATTTCCGTGACTGTGAAAGCAGTTCGGAAATGGCGAACACGTTTGCTCCGATACGCAAACTGCGAACGCGGTCACGTGGGTGTAACAACAGACAGACAGACACACAGACACACACACAGACACGGCCGTTACAGAACCTCTCCTGGACTACGTCACACGGAGAGGTAAAAAGTTTGGGTTTGGTTTTCGTTTCTGTATGCAGAGACATTAACGGTTCAGAGTGAGCCGAAAGTTATATACACTTTTAAATAATTAGGCTTAGATTTATAATCATGGTGGAAATCTGGGTCGCGTTCAGCAGAGCCTCGCGTTGCTGAACGCGGCCCAGGGATTTTGTTTTTGAATTTTGACGTCACGGTGCTTAGCGCTGAGCTAGCGCGGTCTTCAAAGAAAATAGTCTGCTTTTTGATAACGTGACGTAAAACGCGTAGTTCTCAGCTTGGCGAAAAAACCATGGAGGAATTAATACAAATAGCTCTATGGGACTATAGCTATTTAATTGGCGTGAAACCAGTTGATCACGCGAGAATTTTAAGAGATATGTTAGTTTCTAATTTTAATTATAAAAGTTGTTATCTATCTCTATAAATATGTTATCCTACAATTTTTGTTAAGCCTTGGTACCTTGCACGCTTTATTGCGCTAGCGTCATTTATAAAACGCCGATGACCCGTTTTTCCCCCATCGGATGATTTTAATGTGTACAAGTATATCATTATTGGATGTAAAATGTCGTCTGATTTACAGTAAATTTGCTATGCTTTGTATACTGCTTTAATATTTCATAAATTTTAACTTAAGAAACATTTCCATATCTGGGTAAATAAGTTTGTAAGTAGTCGTCTTGACTCGGAGAGGTAATATTTTGGTTTTCCCAACTTGTTTTACAGTGTGTTGAGTAGATTAAACTTTTTTTAAATTTAATTATGAACGGTTTGACGTGCTATTTAGGTACTATTTGGCAATAAAGCACCAAAACCCGCTTAATATACATGTATTAGTAGCTACTTAGTTCGTATTTGCTGATGAATTATAGTCGAGCATGCAACACTTTTCATCTATGGATAGGTGAGGGTGTGTGTTTTTTAAAATAGCATTTTATTTGCATCAAAACAACTTATTTAATTTCAAAATCCACGAACTGTATCTTAAACAATTAATATTCATTTGTGGAACCCAATAAAAAGAAGTAAAGAAAAATTCACGCTCCATGACAACATTTAACCAAAGAAATTAAGTGCTTATCCCGCCAAAATCTTTTACACAACAGTTCTTATTTTAAATTTCATGACTAAAAATTAAAAAATAAAAATAATAAACAGTCCTTTAGAGACTAGTAAATTGTTCATCCGTTTTCGTGACCCTTTTGATCTCGCATTTAAAGTACATTGTTAAATATGCTCAGATACCTAACAAGAAAAAGCCACTGTCCATAGGCACCTATTCCATCCAATCAAATTCGAAGAACTTATTTAGCAAGTGTAAAACTTTTGAATTTATTTCTTTGCCTTTCTTAGGGTTGAGCCTGGCAATGCCCGTGAAAGGATTAAATTATTTTTATGTGAATCTACACAAATTCCTTTATTAATTTCTTTATACCTTTGAAAGAATTCCAGAGTAGCCACACATTCTTCAGGGTATTCGACATTGAACATATAGTACATGGCAAAGAACATGGCTAATGCGCCAATGATTTCTTGTCCTCCGAAGTGGTCATTCACTATAATTTTATCTACCGTCACCCAGAAAGTAGAAGCACTAGCCATATTATCACCTTTCGATTAAATATCGTTGTTTTGCTAAATCGAACGACATAGTCTTGTCAACTATATCTTACCAAATATGACCAGACAGGGATGTAATGGAATCTTCTTAATTACCTCGCTCTGAGGAGTACCAGGCTGCAAATTTTGTTGTTTTAGTTATGATTAACTCCGAGAACTTTTATCTTAATTCTGATTCACCTTACCTCGACAACTGGAAAAATAGCATCGTATTTTTCACCAAAGTGGTTCAATACCAAGGACACCACCCCCGCAACCAAAGCCTGTTTTACAGGGCTACTATCTTGAATTTTGCCCGCCGATTTTATTTCAGCCAAAATTGCTTGAGTTGAGGTCTTTTTGCTTCTGGAGAAATACTGGCACGGGAGATTACTTTTTTTCTCGAAAAAGTTAATAAATAGTTCAGGAATGTTTTTCATTGTTAACAACTCAAGGTGGATTGCCAAACCACGTAGCTCGAAGAGGAAAGGCCATTTTTCTTTAAAAGCCGAAGTTACGATCCCCTCGCTAATGTGTTTCCTTTGAAGTTTAAAACACATCTTTAGCTTAAGATCAACTTCAGCCATATTTGGAACAGCTTCCATCCAGAGTTTTCTAAGCTCTTCTTCCTCATAAACTTGCCGTTCCAAGTCTATTTTGTTAATTTCCACAGTTTCAAGGCGTGGACTTTTAGATAATTTAGGAGAGCATTTTGGAGACCTCTCCACTGGCGGCATCGCTCCTTCCGTTCTGCGCGACAGGTGATCTAGCCTTCCATAAAGTTGCACAACTAGGCTTTGATAGCCAGACCCAATAACTTCACCATCTATCTCGTCTTTGACTGCATTTGGAAACCTTTTGGTGAATAGTTCAGCAACTACGCGCATGTCACCCCTACTTGGCCTGCGGCATTTTTTTAAGGTATCATCGACTAATGCACGAACTAGTCGCCTTCGGGTTTTGGCATCCAGTTTTGTATTTCTTCCCAGTTTTTCTTGCGTTTGTTTGTTGAATATATTTGCCGAGATTTTGTACTTCTGTACCCATGTCTCCTACGTAGAAATAATAACCACTTTTTTACTCTCTGTAGATACGAGAAGCAAATATTTTAAAATCTTTAAATCGCTTTAAACCGTAAAAGTGGTTTCGTGACAATTTTAAATTCAGATTTGGATATACTATCTAAATTAATGGGCATGTTCTTTGGGCGATTTCGTGTCCAAACTTTTCTATGACGTTTTACCATCCGGGCCACTGTTTTCGAGTTAAGAATGAAGTATTTTACGGATGACCCGTTAAATTTAACTAAGAAATGTTAATTAAATTTAAGGGGTCATCCGTAAAATAATCCAATCTTTACTTGAGAACAATCAAACCCGAACGGTAAAATGTCATAGAACATTTTCGACTAAAAATCGCCCAAAGAACATCCCCTTTATTCTATGACCGGCTTATCAGATACACTCTGAATATAATAGGCCTAGTAAAACAATCCTTTAATATTTACACGAAAATACAACAGTTTCGACTTGAAAACAACCAATTTCAAGTATTCTTACCGGGGTAATTTGAGAAGCCTTTTCAGAATTTCCAGAGGGAGTTTCCCTCGAGTGCATAGATAAGTCAAACGAATCTACGTCAATGAGTGTCATTGCTTTATCCATGGATAATGACGAAGCTTTGGATAAATCCAAAAACATAAACGTTTGTATGCCATTTCTCAAAATTTGGTTTGTGTACTAGCAAAGGAATCGAGCCTTTTACCTTTTGTCAAACATTCTTCCCGCTGTTTTTTGGCATAAGTACAAATTTTTCTAGCTTGGACTGGTTTTAAAAACGAACATTTTAACATATTCTCATCTACTAGTTCCATGTCATTCAAGTTTTCAACTCCGAGCTCGATTAAATGATTAACAATCTGATCAACTAGGTTTGAAGGTGCTGATGGCAACCCACCTATAACCAAATGTTTAAGGCCAACATAGCTATTGTTTTCAGATGTCACAGGATTGATCGCTGTCAGATCGTGAACCAACTGAGTAAAGGGTTGAGAAGTTATAGATCCTTCCATAGTTTGAGCTGCTTCAAATTCAGCCATCTGAAAGAAATTAGTTAATCTATGGCGTGTGCGTATACTTGCAACATAACTATTTGCATGAATTTTTCCATGTATGTACATGAGAAAAGACCCTTCTGCTTTTGCAATGGTAACCGCACTGTCATAAATTGGTTGGCATTAATTCCGTTGAATCCCGATTTTTAGGGGCTCAACCTTTTATGGACAGATACAGCAACCAATTGTTCTTAAGCTGTTCTTTACTCGTGTGAAGATATGAATAAATTCATGCTGCGCGAAATAGCATCGACTTAAATATACTTTCAAATATAAACGGAGTATTATTAATGGCTATACGATATTAATAAAAAATGTCTTCGTGGACAAAGACTAGAAAAAGTAAATGATAAGAGAACAAAATGGAATGACCGAAGTAACAGATATTAAATTTTTTCAGTTTAAAGACATGATTATAAAACATCAATTATTTAAAAAAAATACTTATCTTCGTTTTTTCACCAAAATTACATTTGCATTGTTTACGAAAGACAGGTTATTCATTCTATATATCATTTTTGGTATTAACAGTTTTCGAATGAAAAGGATTAGAATAAATATCCGAGTATGGATATGGTTTATTTTTAAAGGTTCCTCTTTTCGAACTTAAGAGAAAACGTTGTTTAAAACGACTAAATGCTACCGAAGTTAGAAATTTTATCTTCATCATGATTGACATTTTAAACGTCGCTTTAGGGTTGTTTTTGCGCATGCATTTATACGACCACGATCAAAAGTAAATAGATATCAAAAAGTTAATAGCTTTAAGTCAATCATACCTTCCCGCCTGCATGCTATGTAAAACGAGTATCGAGTATCACGTGGCTTGCTTGTAACCAATAGGATGTTCGAATGACGTCATAGAAGGGACAAGAGATATTGGAAAGCAGTACAAATTACTGAGCATCATGGGAGTAAATTTAGGGCAATATCATTGGTAGCCGCGCTTACGTGATGGAAAATGGCGCCGTAGTAGTGCGGGTAATTGCTGAATTATGGTAAATTATATTAAAATACTAAAGTCTAAAACTGTAATTAGTTTCATAATGCCGCGTAAAAAACGATTTTAGTTTCGCCTTCGGTATCAACCCAGTGCAATTTTTATCTGAAACCTACGAATAATACCGCATACTCTTCCATCATGTTGCAAACAAACGTTTTCAAACGTCCTTGGCTCTCCCAACATTGTAGTACTGTTTTACGTTCATCGTTTTGTTTCACGAATTCGTCATAATCATATTCCTTATCCATTTTTCATATTACTATTTTATCACATTCATAGGCAATCACATGTAGTCTTCACAGATTTTGTACTAGGCCTAGGCTATACTGTTACAGTCTCACAGCAGACAGCTGATTGAAATTACCTTTAGAACGCATGCGCGTCGATTAAACCTTCAACAACCCGCACTACTTTGTCTGAGCGGCGCGACACTAGATACGTTAGGTACATGTCAAGTGGTTCGCTAGGTGCTACGCCATTTGTGCGCTGCCGCGGAATAGGAGCGGGAATCTCAACTTTCATAACGCGCTCATGCCGGGGAGATATTAACTTCTTGTTTATAATCTATTTACTTCTGCCACGATTCGATTGGGTCCCATTTTTTGGGTCGACGATTTAAAATGTTTTATAAATCAATCATAAAATTTGGATAAAAGATATTATTAACATAAAAACCTTTGGTATATTATTGAGTGCGTGAGAGCTGTTTTAAAAGTTGTGATTGAATTAGTTTGGTATGACTTCGACTTGCTCTTTATGAGCAAACGTATAACACGAAACACGTAAATGGACACCGACAAATGGTGGGCTGTTTTTATTTCACTATTGGGCTCAGTTTCCAGTATTAAAACGTATTGTAGTTCAAATGAAAAGCTGCAATCCATTTAAATATCACTAACGAGGAAATGTTTCTTTCATGGCCTACACTGGAAATCTAGCTTTAAATATAAACGATGTCGCATGTTTCTGTTATATAGTAAAGATTTGACACGAACCATTTTGAAAAGAATGGAAAATTCATGATTCAAAATTTTTGGGCAAATGTAATTTTGGTGAAAAAAACGAAGATAAGTATTTTTTTTAAATAATTGATGTTTTATAATCATGTCTTTAAACTGAAAAAATTTAATATCTGTTACTTCGGTCATTCCATTTTGTTCTCTTATCATTTACTTTTTCTAGTCTTTGTCCACGAAGACATTTTTGATTAATATCTGTTCCTTCAGTCTTCATTTTAATTAAGATTGTTAAGAAACTGTTGCATTTTTAAAATCTGCACTAAGCACAAACATAAATATAGGGAAGCTTAAGCATAAGGGACCTAATATTGCTAGTTAGTGACTGATGCTTTCAGGTACCAGTTAATCAGTTATCACCAATGAGATTAATTTATCACTGAAAACATCAAATTTCCATACTAAAATTATTTTGGCCTTTCTTTATCCCCAGACTTTGAGTACTAAAATATTTAAAATAACTCTGAGGATTATCTAGAATCATTTCTACTGATATTTCAAATTCAGAAGAATCAGTCATCGTTTTGAGTCTTTCAGATGATGGCTTGGACTTATGTTACTGGTTTTCGGTTTTCGTTGTAGCAGTCTATCTGAGACAGTTTCTGCCTGACAGCATAGCCCACTCGATCCGCGCTCATGGACGCAAGCTGCTCGCGATATAGAGAGCTTTCAGTTGGAGAAGGAGATGAGCCTCGTGACATCATTTACGCTGCCATATTGGTGGGTTTAAAGCAGGAATGAAGCTGAGCCCACCCAATATGGCTACCAGAACAGCGGTAAGACTTGGGAGGGTGTGACGTACTACAATCCCATCTGAAAGCTCTCTATTTAATAATAATTTACCAGGTCACGTCGTCTGCTAAACTTAGGGATTGGACAATTATACTTTTTGAGTTAATGTCTGGACTCTGGTTACCCTTGAATTTTCTTAGTGGTCCCGTGGTTTAATTTTTAAACTGGTCATTTGCCCTGTGCCACCGCCTTATTTCCCCCACTGGACAAGGAAGCATTTCTCATAAAGGCTAATGGCCATCATTGTTGTGTAAGAGACAGCCTGGCAGCCCCGTATTTGTTTACCCTGCCCATAGCCCATCCGATCACGCGTAACACGACGCAAGATGCAGAGGGCAGAGCAGCGTCCGTGAGCATGGATCGAGTGGGCTATGCCCTGCCTGGCCAAGTCAGCTGACTTAGGTGAAATATTCATTACTTTTTTGCGACTTAATTCTAGACATTCTTGAACGAATCATCTTGTGAACATTTTATAAGACAGGCTTCTGCCGCTGGGTTTTTTTCTGAGCCAAATTTGCTTTTTAAATTTAAAAAAATTAATTTCAACCTTTTTTTCCTGTCTTCCGAAATTTAATAATGATAGTGTGTTACATATTTATCCAAAATTTGTATTAATTAATTAATACACTGTACATCGCCTTAATTTGTAATTTCGCGCTTGGAAGAGGCTGAATTAAAAATATTGATTTGGAGACAGGGTTTAGTGATAGTGTGATTGAATCTATCATTCATTTTACCAGCAAAAAACGTATCTTCGTAGCGGTAACCGTTGGCTGCTGGCACCAGTCTAGAAACCAGGGAATGAACCCTTCTGCGTAGTTTGAATTAATCTACTTTAAACATCAAAAATGTATCTAATTTAAACAAAAAGGTTTATTCTAAATAGCGGTTATAAATAGTAATTAAAAACGCAACTGTTACCTAATAAAAATGATTGCAAGAGCCGCGATAAAAAACATTGGTTGGTTTGTTGACAGGGTTTAGTGATCGTGTGATTTAATTATTCAATTATATTACCATTAATTTAAACCAATAAAATGATCTACATAGTACGGTTATCGGTGGCACCAAATATAATCTGCACAGTTATCGTTGGAAAAATGGCCATTGTTTACTGTTTTGAGGTTATGTTAGAATAAGCACTAAATAATTAAAATTTAAATTGTTAACCTATAAGAATTATTGGAAAAGCGTCATTAAAAATATTGTATAATTTGGTGACAGGGTTCAGTGATAGTGTGATTGAATCTATCATTTATTTTACCAGTAAAAAACGTATCTTCGTAGCGGTAACTGTTGGCTGGTGGCAACAGTCGAGAAACCAGGGAACGAACCCTTGTGCGTATTTTGCAATAATCTACTTTAAACAACAAAAATTGATTTAATTTAAACAAATTACCTAATTAGCGGCTATCGTTGGCCGATGGCACCAGGTGAAACACCTTAAAACGTACGCTACACGGCCAATTGGTCTCTAGTCTCTACATACAATCAGCTGTATTTAAATTTTGACCGAGGCTTAGTGAAATCAGTGAATTTAAAAATTATCGGCTAAATCCTAAATTTAAATTCTTTTGTATTAAATTATAATAAGGTTTAACTTACGAAATTAAAATAAAATGAGGACGAATTAACCCCTTCTTTTATGTGAAAAGTTAAAAAATTCGCCTTAAGCTCGACATAGCCACACGCGTTGTCTAAACAAAAATCTTCGCTCAGTCGCTCTATTAGCGGTAAAACGGCGTAAGTCCAACAGTACGTTTCTCTATGATTTTAGCTAGGATTAAACACGTAAGTCCAACAGAATAAAAGGTCGTAAGTTAAAGTATGTGCTTAAAAGTACAAAAAGTAATACTTAATATTAATTGTTTTCAATAAAACTTCGAAAGGCACCAGAAAAATGTTCAACCTTTCATTTAAAACCATTTTCAGACCTATCGAATAAATACTCTTCAAAAAATGGTCGAGACCATTTGGCTATCACAGCAAACATTTCCATGTTATTCCTATGGGAAAATTTCCCTTTTTTTGCCAAAATGTCTTAATTTTTTTATGGTAATGAAAACCACCCTTAGCAACTTTATTTTCTATGAGAAAAAACTAATGGAGGGATCTCTTTGAAATTTTAACCACATAGTAAGGGTCCGAATGTTAGTTCAGTGGAATTTTTCAAAACAATTAATACAATACAAAAAAAACTACATCCAAACAAAAAACCCTCCTTATACATTAAGAGCAGTATGAGGTCTTATCTAAGAGAGCGACCGCTCTCTCAGAATACGAGTTCTAATGGTGATACACTGAGTGTTTTAACGTAATTATATCTTTCCGTCATTTTGTACATGGAAGAGGGAATAATCAGATAAAGTGGACGAATGTAGGACATAATCCCGGACATAATCCCCATTTGAGAAGAAAAGGACATAATCCCCTCAGGTAGGAGACAAAA